>ONZH01011230.1:0-101274 GCA_900303285.1 Rhinella marina
TATACAATTATTACAGATTTGAAGCAATCCTCAACGTTTTAACAGTATATTTTATAAGTTTTTTTATATTATAAATTAGGTTATACTAACATATGTTAAGTGTCTATATCAATTTTATGTTTCTTAATAAATATATTGTATGACAAATTCCAATTAGTTTCTGGATATATTGAGTGCCCTTCCAACCAAAGCTCTTTTTGCAAATTATTTCATGGTTGGATGTACCTGGGAAGTGAGCACCATATTCCACAATAAGTACTTGGATGAGCCACTGATCCAATTTTATAATAGGATCAACAAAGTGACATACAAGTTAAGTCTGCCCTCCTCTCTGCGCATTCCTAATGCCTTCCATGTTTCCCTACTTAAGCCGGTGGTTCTTAATCGCTTCTCGACGGCCCCTTCTACTCGTACTCCGGTGTCCGGAGATTCTGACGAGGTCTTTGAGGTCAAGGACATCCTGGACATCAAGAAGCGCGGCAAGCAGGGGCGTTGCTAGAGTCTCAAACGATCCGGGGCCCAAGCCCCAATGCATATAGCCCAATTCTCTAAGTCGATCACCTTCCCCCCATTCCGCAGCAGCACTTACCTTTCACATCCAGGGCCTCCAGGTGACGTCTCCACTGATGTAGATCTTCTCCATTTGGTCCGGACATCTTCTCTCAGCCTCGTCTCTGCAGAGTGTGACACACGAACATCTTAGCTTCCTCACATTTCTATCGTCATCCCCCATCTTCGAGCCCCCACAGTGTTATCCTGCTCCTCGCTGTGCCCCTCCAAAACCTCCAAATACTATCCTGAAGAAATATCAGTGTCCCCCCACCATAGTAATAGTGCTCCTCATAGTCCCACCAATAGTAATCCCCTTCTAGAATGCCCTCATTAGTAATACTGCCCCCTATTGGACCCAACAGTGATAATGCTCTCCTAGAGTGCCCCCATTAGTAGAAGAGCCCTACAGTATTAATAATGCCCTCACAGAGCGCCCATAAGAAATAAGGCCATCTATTGTTCCCCAGTGGTAAAAAAGCTCTCTACAGAGCCCTAACTAGTAATAACCCCCCACCCCCACCCCATAGTGCTCTTAGTAGAAATAAGGTGGATCTAAAAGACCATCCTATAGAGCCCCACTAGTAATAAGAACATCTATAATGTCCCCTGGATTTATAATACCCCTACAGTGCCCCAGTATTTATATCGCCCCCTCCTGTTATAATGCCCCTGTAGTATTCCTCCCTTTAGTGCCCTCAGCAATGATGATTTCCTCAGCCCCTCCACCATACAGTCCCATGTAAATAAATTATTTTCCCACCCTCCGCCGTAGAGTTCCATGTAAATAACATCACTCCTCCCACAGCCCCCTCCAACATACAGTCCCACGTTAATAGGCTCACCCACTGAACATTCAGTCCCATGTAAATAAAATCCCTCTCTTAATCCCTAACATACAGTCCCAGTTAAATAACTACAACTCCCAGCATTACTCTCTCTTCACTTACCTGTCCTTATAGCAGACCTCAGCAGAGTTTCTTCCCCCTAGAGTTCTTTTCCGTGGTGCCTCTCCTGCACTGGTCACATGATGACATGTGACCAGTGACATCATCGCAGGTCCTTCTCAGCTACTGCACGATCACATGACCTGTGATGTCACCACAGGTCCTACATCTTGGTGCAGTGGTTTAGATTCGATTGTATTGCCGTCCTGAGGATGGCAATACAATTGTATCTAACAGGCAGGCAGGACATTCGGGGCCTGGGAGGAAACATCAGGGGCCCAGGCCCCGAATCTTTTAGCCTAGCAACGCCCCTGGCGGCAAGAAGACTTATTATCTTGTGGACTGGAAGGGCTTTGGTCCTGATGAAAGATCGTGGGAACCAGAGGAGAACATTCATGCTCCCAATCTTATAAAGAGGTTTTTGTCTCGCTGTGGCCTCAAGAAGAGGGGGCGTAAGGGGGGGGTACTGTAACAGCGGCTGCTGTGCACCGCTGTACCCCTGCTTACCGCCGCCGTTTTGGGCGTCGTGTCCAGCGGTGAGCTGCTGGTTGTACTTCCATTCACCGCTGCAGTCCTGAGCTCTGGCTGTGTAGTGCTGGTGCACGATGATCCGCTCCAGAGCTTCCATGCTACCCTGTGTTGCTCTCTCCTGCTGGGCTGAACCTGTTGCGATCATGTGACCATGCTAGGTCATGTGGGTTGGTCATGTGTCCTGATTGACCAACCCTGGACCTATTTAGTTTGCTCAGCCCTCTCCCAAGATGCCTCAGTGTCAAGGTCCTACCATGCATTCTAGTTATTCCTGTTCCTACTCGTGTTCCTGTGTTCTGACCCGTGCCTTGCTATTTGACTTCGCTACCCGCCTGATCCTCGCCTGCCTGCATTGACCTTCCCGTTGCCGACCCGGATTGCCTGACTACGTTCCTGTGCCGCCTGCCCTGACCCTTGCCTGTCTGACTCTGCTTCTGCCTCATTCCTCGGTCCTGCATTACCCCTCCTGGATTCGACCCGGCCTGTTGACCACCGCTGTACTACAGGTACCATCGCTGGTATCTCCTGGTCCCCCTGGACCAGCTGCCTCGTGTCCCGACCCTCCTCAGGAGGTAGCGACCTGGTGTTCCCCTCGTAAAGTCTATCCCCACCATCAGGGGTAATTGTGAAGAACGAGGGGTTTCACTTAGACAACGCCCTTAGAGGAGGTAGGGCACGAGGCACAGTGGGTCCACACCTGCTGATTCGTGACAGTTCTGTCAGGTCTATTGGTTAATACTAAGTCCAGTATGACCGTCCCTGTAGTCGGGTCCGGAACCAGTTGGGAAAGGTAATTGTCTTTGGTTATTGCCAAGAACCTGTTTCCTTTATGAGATGTACAGGTTTCAGTTTCCCAGTCTATATCTGGGTAGTTGAAGTCCCCCATAATAACAACCTCATTATGATTTGCCGCCTCGTCTATTTCGTTTAGAAGTAGATTTTCTGTGGTCTCTGATATATTGGGTGGTTTATAATAAACCCCTATTAGTATTTTATTATTGTTTTTGGCTCCATTTATTTCTACCCACAGTGACTCCACATCTTCATGTCCCTCATTTATATCTTCCCGCAGTGTCGGCTTTAGACAGGACTTTACATAAAGGCAGACCCCTCCCCCTCTCCGGTTTTGACGATCCTTTCTAAAAAGATTGCAACCCTGTACGTTAACTGCCCAGTCATAGCTATCATCCAGCCATGTCTCAGTTACTCCCACTATGTCATAGTTCTCCTCACACATCACTAATTCCAGTTCACCAGTTTTATTAGCTAGGCTTCTGGCATTAGTGTACATACAATTAAGAGGTTGATGTATATTTCTTACCCTACACCTTTCCTTCTGATCTGTTCTAGTTCCTCCTTCCATTCCTCCCCCAGTTCTATTACCTTGCCCCAGGTCTCTATCTGCACTATCTTCCCCATCTATAATGTAGTTACCCTCCCCCCCAGTCCCTAGTTTAAACACTCCTCCAGCCTTCTAGCCATCTTCTCCCCCAAAACAGCTGCCCCTTCCCCATTGAGGTGCAGCCCATCCCTACGGTAGAGCCTGTAGCCGACAGAGAAGTCGGCCCAGTTCTCCAAGAACCCAAATCCCCTCCTGCCTACACCAGTTCTTGAGCCACTTGTTTACCTCCCTAATCTCCCGCTGCCTTTCTTGTGTGGCTCGTGGTACAGGCAGTATTTCGGAAAACACTACCTTGGAGGTCCTTGCCCTAAGCTTATGCCCTAAATCCCTAAAATCATTTTTAAGGACGCTCCCCCTACCTCTAACTTTGTCATTGGTACCGATATGGACCATGACTGCTGGATCTTCTCCAGCCCCTCCCAGTAATCTGTCAACCCGGCCAACAATATCTGTTATGGCCAACAATATTGAAGAAGGACTATACACTACGGTCTTCTTATTAAACGATAGGCAGCTGCAGGCTAATTGGCCACTTTGTGTGGCTGTACCTCAAGGCAGAGTAGCCTGGGTATTCCTGATTTATAGCGATTTATGACAAATGAATTCATAATAAACTGAATTTCTTAACAAACTTCAGTGAAGCTGCTGAATTGAATTTTTCAAAACTTTGCTCATCTCTGTTGATGAGCCTAGAGATGAGCGAGCATGCTCGGCCGAGCGTACTCGGGAGCAATTTTCGAGTAGTAGCGTACGCATTTTATAATCTGTACGCTAATGCATACGCATCTTATAATCTGTACACTAATGCGTACGCATCTTATAAATTTGTACGCTAATGTGTACAAATTACAAGATGCGTATGCATTAGCGTACAGATTAGAAGATGTGTACGCTACTACTCGAAAATTGCTCCTGAGTACTCGCTCATCTCTATTGATGACCTATCCTGAGGTCAATTAATAGAGCAAAAGTGGACACCCCTTTAACTGTGAGTTTCCTAATGAATGACTCAATTTATACATTTAATAAATTCATAAAAGTGCAATTTTGTAATCTGATTTTGGTCCACCAGGTTTCTTTCCATTACACAATATAAACCCCAGCAAAGCTCATATAGTATCTGGGTACTGTCCTTTTTTTACCAACACCCTTCTTGACAGTGCATTGTATTGATAAAATGATATGCTACCCAATTACCAATACTTCTCTTCTCCAGCACCAACTTTGCAGAACTGAAAGTAGCTGGCAGAAAAGGGGGCATAAAACAAAATTTACATCAATACATCTCATTAGAATACCACACACTTCAACAAATGAAATGCCTTTGGCTGTCTAGATTGTGAAATGTTCATTGACTCTGCATAGAAATGGTCAATGAATTACAAGTCATGGTATACACCAAACTACGGCCATCTAATGCTCTAGTATTGTATCCAGCTCTTATTGCCGCTTCCCAATGGCTGATAACTGGCATACATTAAATATACACAAGGGTATAAAAGAGTGCATGACAAAGAGGACTTACTGTTTACACGCAGCTATTCATTAGCATTATGTAATATTCATTATTTCATACTGGCTGGGAAAGCGACCAAGCAAACCAGCTTTTAACACAAGATCTTAGCCCCTGACATTTTTTGGAAGCCTTGTGGTGCAGTTATATTAAGTGGAATATCTTCCAATTGATTACTCCCCCCTGGCCATCCTATCTCATCTTGGATAAATGCCTTGATTTCAATTTAATTTCAAAGTCTGATTGGTTGCATAAACTCCTAATATGTCATTGTCCCAGTCAAACTGCCAGAATTTTTGCTCTACTATCAGAATAGCTTTAGTACATGCACCAACCAAAAATAGACACTGGATGGCTTATGGTAGAAGCCAAGATCAGAGGTTCTTTTTTGTGTGCGAGGAATATAAAAGCTTTGTGCCTGTAGTATTCTAGAAAGCCTGGATTATTCCGTACATATGTTCAGATGTTGCTTTATAGCAGGATAAGGATTAGCATGACGGGAGAGGGAAATGAAAGAAAATAAGATGGAAATGACAAAAGACAGATGTAGAGATTGCTTCTTCCTATCAGAACTGTCCAAACAGCTAAACCCAATTAAGAGGGCATACATCTGTTTTGGCTGGCTAAGTTCATCATATTTGCATTGAAGTTATTCTATCAAGTGTTCAGGTGAAGCTGTTTTCACTGAATGGATTCTGATTGAACAACCCTTCAGTAGTCAAATGTATTATGATTTATATTTATGCATAGCTGTAGTGTAACATACTGTTCATTTCTATTTCTTGTTCTTGACAAATTTTAATAATTTAGACTACATGCAATAGGGACGAGGAAGAGAGCTGGCTCAGATCTTTTAATTATGTATCTTTAAACTAAACTCCCGCAAAAAATTTTATTTTCTGACCTGTTAGAAAGGTGCACGATATAATCTGTAGGGATCATTTTCTTATCAGTGACTGTTCTGTGAGAAAAACCTCTCTTCTTATTGTAGCTGAGTCATGTGACCAACTCCCTGACCTCCAACTGACCCAGGACAGAAAGCCAGTAACTGCTCTATTCAGACTGCTCGGAGACTGACCATTCAACCTAACACCCATCCGTCCACTCTCAGTGAAATAAACCACACTGACCACTGTATAACTTTTGATGGTGAGAAACAGGCCACAGCTTTATTTTATTAATTTTCCAACGAACCATATATACCCGCGAGGTCGAAGCTCCACAACCCGCGCTAGCGGAGGAACAGAGACGCTCCGTGGGGGCAATTTTCAGAAAATAACGCCACAAGGAGTGCAGTTATGCCTACACTGCACTCCGCCCCCCCCAAAACAAGGCCTGTTCCACACCATCCTGCAAACCTGATAAGAATATATCCAGGCCAATATCCGTTAGGTGAACTCCATCCGGACGCATCAGCCTGGCATTATCCCCTTCCAACTGCCGATGTCTAACTACCACTCCCCCCCTGTTCCTCACGAAACGAGACATCTGGGTGTTAACCGTGCGTCTCGCCCTCTCAATCGCCCCAGCGTCCCGGGCCCCC
Source organism: Rhinella marina (assembly GCA_900303285.1). Taxonomy (NCBI): domain Eukaryota; kingdom Metazoa; phylum Chordata; class Amphibia; order Anura; family Bufonidae; genus Rhinella; species Rhinella marina. Next base: position 6,486 of record ONZH01011230.1, read on the forward strand.
CTCCAAACCAAACGGGGCACCACCTCGGACCACATCAGGACCAACTCCGGAAAAAAGGTGGCGAAACGCTCCACATCCGTCTTCATGAGTGATAGCAACTCACCCATGCGCACTAAACAAAGGTCATTACCACCCACATGTAAGACCAATACAGTGGGCACTTGTACACCCCTGCTAACCGCCACCACCTCAGGAAGTACTTGTGCCCAACGGAGCCCGCGAATGCCACGCCAACGAACGTCTGCAGATTGGAATCCTAGACACCTTCCGCCAGGTCGGCATTCAGCCCGCTGCGCAGCCCAAAAGACATATGAATGTCCAATAATCCACACCAATGGCCGGCCTGCAAAAGAAACAAAGTCAATCGACCAAATTAGGGCGAACATACCCCGCGTAGCATCTGGAGCGCCAGCGCCCAATACGCATCACATCCGCCTCCCCCAACCCCGCTCTTGCCGCCTCAGTAGCCGCGCCAATGCGGAACGAATGAGTACCATACGCGGATGAACAAGCGCCAACCTGAGACAAGCAACGTTTGAAAACAGAAGAAAACTGGAAACGCGTAAGCGGGGAACCATCCTCATGAACAAGGTACCGATCCCCACCCGCACGAACTCGGGCATAATCACTAACTAAGCGTACCGGGCAAGCGTCGCCTGGGACAGAGCGCAAAACCACCCATTCCCCCCGACCAAACTGATCAGTCTTGGACCTCGAGATGCGGAGCCGAACAAAATCGCCACCCAGTAAAACATCAGCGGCAGCCAAACCGCCAACCGACGAGCGAGATGGCGAAACCAGCTCCCCAATCCGCAGGGCCGCGAAAAAGGCTAAGCCAAACGCGGCCCTAAACAACAAGGATTCATAATCCGATAAACACACCTGCCCCGCCGCAGCCAACAGCGAACGCAACAATTCAAAAGTAACCGGCCGACGAGCATCTGAAGAGACCGACTCTTTCTTCCAGCCCCGCAAAATCCGACTAACTAAAAAGTGCCTACCAACGTCCTCCCAACCGCGCAGTTGGAGATGAAAGGACACCCCCGTAATACGCCGCCTGGCAACCGCGCCCGAAACACCCGCCGACCGCAGGCGCGAGAGGTACCGCAGCGTCACCTGAAGCCGCTCTGCTGGAGATTCCACAGACCGAAGATCACCAACCTCCTCCAACCATTCCCCCCAAGCCTTACCATACGCTGACCAGGTGGCAGGGGCCAACGACTGCCTCACCAACGGCATCAGGTTACCGTCACCAATTCCCATAGGTCCTCCGGACAACTCGCACCCGCCGGGTCGGCTTGGGGCAACAGCTCCCTGAAGGTCTGAAACTGAAAACGAGAAAGAGCGTCAGCTGCCGTATTCAACACACCCGGGACGTGTCGGGCCGTAAACCAAATATTATGCTCTAAGCAGCGGGACACCAGGCGACGTAGTAGACTCAGCACAGGGAGGGAAGAAGAAGACAAACGGTTAATGCAACAAACCACGCTCAGGTTGTCAGACCAAAAACATACCCTCCTGTTCGCAAGCAAGTCCCCCCAAAGCTCAACAGCAACCACAATAGGGAACAATTCAAGGAGAGTCAAGTTGCGACACAAACCACAATCCCGCCAAACCTCCGGCCAAGAACCAACACACCAACGCCCACCAAAAATGGCGCCAAAGCCCGCAGATCCAGCCGCATCCTTGAACAACGACACCTCCTCGTTTGAAACCCTCTCCGCCTGACAACACGTATGCCCATTATATGACAGCAAGAAATGCCGCCATACCAACAAGTCGTCCCTCAACGGCTTAGTAATCCGGATCCTATGAGACGGGGCAGATGCCCCTCTCGTAGCTAGCGACAGGCGCCTGGAAAACACCCGACCCATGGGCATAACACGACAAGCGAAAACTAACAGGCCCAAAAGGGACTGTAACTGCCGCAACGTAACCTTGCGGGCCACACAAAAACCACTAACCAACTCCAACAACCTATCCAACTTATCCTGCGGCAAACGGAAGACCATCGCGACCGTATCCAGCTCAATACCCAGGAAGGACAGACGCGTGGCCGGACCCTCCGTCTTCTCGGCCGCCAAGGGGACCCCGAAATGATGCATCAGGAAACGAAAGGTGTCCAAAAGAAAACGACACACACCACTGCCAGGAGGACCTACAAAAAGGAAATCGTCCAAATAATACAAAACTGATGTAGAACCCGTCTCAACCCGAACCACCCATTCCAAAAAAGAACTAAACATCTCAAAAGAGTGGCAAGAAATAGAACAGCCCATAGGCAAACACATATTGTAGTAGTAAAGACCAGCCACCGCACAACCCAATAAATGAAAACATTCCGGGTGAACGGGCAGAAGCCGGAACGCCGATTCAATGTCTGTTTTTGCCAATAGCGCGCCCCGCCCGTGCTTCCTCACCAACATAACAGCCCTATCGAACGACACATAGGATACGGACGCCTCCTCCCTGGAAATACCGTCATTCACGAATCCCCCTTAGGGTAAGAGAGATGATGAATCAAACGGTACTTCCCGGGCTCCTTCTTCGGAACAACCCCCAACGGCGACACCCGTAGGTTAACAAAAGGGGGGGAAACAAACGGGCCAGCCATCTGCCCAGCTCCACTTCCTTAGCAATCTTATCTGCCACAACCTGCGGAAACTGTCTGGCCGACCTCAAATTGTCTGCAAACAGCGGGGACCACGACAAAGTAAACGGGATAAAAAACCCAACCGTGAAACCAGACCTCAGACAGTCCGCCTCCTCCCCCTTAGGATACCTGGCAAGCCAGGGCTCCATCGCGTGAACGCTCACCGGAGTCCTTGGACCCGCCGCCAGGCTGACCTTTGGAGGCCGAGGGGGCTGCCCTGGGACATTTCGCCGCTGCGTGGGCGCCGCCGCACGAGGAACATTCGTGTCGGAACCGGCACAGCCCGAAGAAACAGCAATGGCCTTCATTGAAGAGCCAACAGGTGCCTGGACGCTTAACAGCCACAGCCACTCGAGGCGGATGCTGACCCAGTGGCAACGCCATGAAAAGGCGTTGGAGGCCTCTGAGCCGTCATGAGCCGCAGCCACACATCCGTGGCCTTCACACCCCAGCCCACCGAGGGTTGCAGAGCCAGGCGCCGACGAAATTCTTCATCATAACGCCACCATGCGGAACCCCCGTGCGTCTTAAAGGCGTTATAAATCGTGTCCATATATATATAAAGAGCTCCGAGCAACGCTCCGGATGCCTCTGCCCCATCACACATCCCAACACCGCAAACGCCTGCAGCCAATTACCAATAGTACGCGCAACTTTTGGCCGCCGCTCAAATACCCTATCCGTCCGCCGCTCCTTATCCACTGATGGCTGGTCAGCACCGACTAAGGACCAAATGTCAACGTAACCATTATCCCATATCTTCTGCTTCACGTCATCCGGCACGTGAGAGCCCAGCGGGCTAACCCCGCAGAAACAAGAATCCTTAAATACACCCGCCGGGATAGGAGGCGGCGGAGGGGGGCAGGAGGCGGAGAAGACAACTTACCCACCAACAACTGCAATGCATTCAACACAGCCTCATCCTTTACTCCCCGCTCCCCCAAGGCTCCCGCAAAAGCATACTCACCAGCGCTCGGAACCACGGGAGGATTGGCAACCACAACCTCTGCAGGAGGAGCGGAAGAGGCACAAGGAACCGCAGCAGCAGACGAAGAAGCAGACGGAACTTGCTCGGAAGGACGGCGAGGCTCCCGCCTCGAGCGGCGCCGGCGAACTGAATCGCCAGAGCCGGAGGAGCTGCAGGAAAAGGAGTCCGCAGACCGGGACGGTGACCTCCACCGTGAGGATTGGGATCGACCAGATCTCCTCGAGCTCCCAGAAAACCTCGAGTGGTGACGGGACTGGCAACTTCTATGCCGGGCAGGACCGTGGCGTCTGCGACGCCGGGAACCCCGGGAAACGGATCCAGACGAGCTCCGATGCCTACAAACGTGCCGCCTCCCAGATCCCCCCCGTCCGTCAGGGGACAAACCAGAAGGATCCAGGGCGGGACCCTGCTGCGGCACAGGTGGGTGCTGGGCTGGTGCAGGTGTTGGCAGAGACACGGCCCCATCCCCCGCGGGCAAGACCGCCGGCAGGACAGCAGCCGTAACCCCTTGCAGGACCCCTTGGGAGGGAGGAGGGGTATCCAAAGCACGCTGCAAAACGCTAAGCCCCCCAGAAGAGGAGGACTCTTGACCACTAGACACCCGTGCCCCCATGGCAGAAGAAGACGGAGCGGGCGGCACGGAGAGACAGGCAGCGCGCGCGGCAGACGAGGGGGGTCACGTGGGGGGGTCACTGGTGGCGAGGCGGACCCGGCCGGGAGCCGAAGCAGAGGAGACGCTGCGCGCCCACTCCGGACACAGCCCTGAGACGAGCGCCGGACAGAGGCCCCCGGCAGGAGCACCGGAGCCTCCGCAGGTAACTGGGAAGGTATACCCAGCAGAGGGGGGTTCACCCGCTCACCGCAGCGCCCGGCCAGCACAGAAGTGGGGCGGGAACGCCGGCCCGCGCTCCGCCGACCACTAACCGACAGGAGAGAAGGGGGGGACGCCGGGGGGGAAACAGAGACAGTGGAGGGGTGAGGCGGAGCAACCCCCTCCCCAACTGCACCTGGACTATAACGGGCAGGGGGACGGGACCTACGCGCCGACCTACCCCGCACCCCAGGTACCACCACCGCAGCAGGAGCAGAAACAGGCAACGAGGTGGAGAGGGCAGCTCCAGGAGCCGACAGGGCCTGCTGGAGCCACTCCACACCCTCATCCCTGACCTTCTGTAAAAACTGGGCCATAAAATCAGCCATCACAGCTCAGGACAAACTCTTACCACCAGCTTCCAAAGGCAAAAGAGGCCGCACCCTTCCAGGGAGGGCCCTATATACCCCTGGCACACAGGATCCTAGGAGGATCCCTCCCACCTTCCCTTAACTCCTACCTCACCATAGTGGACCTCCCTACCACTCTCTCTGCTCTAACTCCAAACCTGCCCAATCAGTCAGGAGGCTCCCCACTTATACAGCGCGGCCCCTGACATTCCTATGGGAGCCTCACTTTCAGTCTCATAGGAATACATAGAGAATTAGACTTCCTGTCCACACATAAGTCTATGTGTGAGTTGGTGGGTCTAATTGCTGGTCACATGACACAGATAAGAAACTTCAGGATGATATAAGTCAAAAATTCAGACACTGGTAAGAAAATGACATTCACTACAGATTACATCATGTAAATTTCTAGCAGGACATGGAATAAACTTTTTGTCGGGAGTTCTTCTTTAAACATCATTCTGTACTATTTGGCTAAATAACCCTGGACAATGGTAATATAAAGCAGGGGAAACGCCAGACCCTCCTTGAGTAAGCTCCTGCTGCGCTCCCCATGGCCTAGTCGGCTTGATAGTATAGAGGTTCCATTTTTGAATAGTCCAGCATACTGTGTGATACATGTGGTGACATGGTTAGCTAGTATGTGTATGGTAATATGTGGAGGGCACAGGAAAGGTTCAATGCCCAGTAGAGGACTGCTTGCAATTGAAGTTTCCAGACAAGGAATGCTGCTGGAAAGCAGGTGTGGGAGGAGTGGGCATCTTCCTCCCTGCAGATAGCAGATGACTGTAGATAGGAGAGTTGCAGATGTGACTGTGGTCAAGGCAAAATGCAGAACTTAGGCCGCAGAGCACGCGTGGGAGAAGAGGAGAGTGCTAGATGTGAAACTGGGTCCATGTTAGACAAGAGGCAGTTGAGAGCTCCTCTGAAAAATGAAAGGTGGAATCTGATTGGTTGTTATGGTCTCTTTAGACCAGTTTGATAAATCTCCCCATGTCTCTAAGTTAGTGAACGCTAAAAGTAGTGTGCCTTTAAGAGACTGCAACAGCTAAGAATTTTGTGCTCTTATACTGAGTGAATTGCAGACATTCAGCTGTATACCATGGGAATAGATTTTTTTGCAATATACATACATTATATGGTAAAGTTCATAATTGCTGCAATAATTCCTGTGCAGTAACATATTACAAATTAGGCTATACTGGCATATACAGAGTACAGTCACACATAGGGTCACCGCATATTCACCACTCGCCTACGATGCAACCGAAAATGTATTTTTAAAAACTGAGTTTTTGATGGTTAATTTTAAATTGTTGCAAGTAAACCTTAAAACGGCGCCATTATAAATTGACAATTAATTCTCAATATTCAACAATTCATTTGAAAACAGTGTTGCCTTACATAACAGTGCAGCTTTTGGACAGCCTCTCTGCTGCCATGTGAGATCAGGCGGTCTGTAGTCATAATTACTAAAACTGTAGTATTGTAAAAAAAAATACACACACAAGTATAAACCATTTTATTGAAATAAACACTCCCCCAGACGCCTGTTTGACCATTTTATTAAAAAAAAAAAAAAGCTGGTCCGACGTAGTCCACCAAATCCGACGTAGTCCTCTGCATTCACGACCCTGAAAAATAGAAAACAAACACACAAACACAGACCACTTACCTCTTCCTGCACTGGGATAATACACACAGCGATGTCACTGTACAGGGATAATAAACACTATGATGTCACTGTACAGGGATAATAAACACTATGATGTCACTGTACAGACATAATAAACACAGCGATGTCACTGTACAGGGATAATAAACACAGTGATGTCACCGTACAGGGATAATAAACACAGTGATGTCACAGTACTGGGATAATACACATAGTGATGTCACTGTACAGGGATAATAAACACAGTGATGTCACAGTACAGAAATAATAAACACAGTGATGTCAAAGTCCAGGGATAATACACACAGTGATGTCACTGTACAGGGATAATAAACCTCAGATCAACACATTGTGCCCCCATCAGACCTCAAATCAGCGTCTTGTTCCCCCATCAGACCTCAGGTCAGCGTCTTGTGCCCCCATCAGACTTCAGATCAACACAATGTGCCCCCATCAGACCTCAGGTCAGCGTCTTGTGCCCCCATCAGACTTCAGGTCAGCGTCTTGTGCCCCATCAGACCTCAGGTCAGCGTCTTGTGCCCCCATCAGACCTCAGGTCAGCGTCTTGTGCCCCCATCAGACCTCAGGTCAGCGTCTTGTGCCCCCATCAGACCTCAGGTCAGCGTCTTGTGCCCCCATCAGACCTCAGGTCAGCGTCTTGTGCCCCCATCAGACCTCAGATCAGCGTCTTGTGCCCCCATCAGACCTCAGATCAACACAATGTGCCCCCATCAGACCTCAGGTCAGCGTCTTGTGGCCCCTCAGACCTCAGATCAACACAATGTGCCCCCCATGTGCCCCCATCAGACTCAGGTCAGCTTCTTGTGCCCCCCTCAGACCAGCGTCTTGTGGCCCCCCTCAGACCTCAGATCAGCCCACCCAGCCACTTTAAAAAAAGCATACTTACCTGTTCTGGCCGCCGCTGTCCTCAGGCTCCCCGCTCCACTGTGTTGCCTGCCGGCGCGCACTATGACCTGACGCTGCGTCAGTTCATAGTGCGCGCCGGCAGGGAACACAGTGGAGCGCGGAACCTGAGGACAGCGGCGGCCAGAACAGGTAAGTATGCTTTTTTTAAAGTGGCTGGGTGGGCATATCTGAGGTGTGAGGGGGGCGCGGGGCCCCCCATGAAATTATTGGAGCGGGGGCCTGGAGCAGTAGCTCCAGGTGCTCCAATTATAATCCGGCCCTGGCAGCGCGGCAGATGTTAGAACATGGCAACCGCATTAAAGTGATGCGCGCGCCATGTTCTATGTATCGGACGGCAAGAAAACTCGGTATCGAGCTTCGGTACCGCACTAGGTACCGAAACCGTACCGAGTTTTTGATATATCGTGCAACACTACTTTCAACTACCTCACCCCCCGACACCTGTGTCTCGCCATTGTCCACCACCTCCTCAGACAACACTGGTAAATCCCCACTGTCAGCACACTGAGACTGCAAAAGGTCTTGCGAATTGGGGCAGAGAATGTTCTGGGGTAGCACATCAGAGAAGGGGTGACTATGGGGTTCCAGGGAGTACGTGACCACATGCAATCTCCATCCAAAAAGTCATACTGAGGCTCACCACCATGCTTTACACTGCAATGTTATTGAAAGACAGACAATCAGGGGTTCACCGCCAGGTTGTCAGGCAGCATTTTTAAGTGGGTCACCATTACCGTGTCCCTGAAAATTGCCTTGGGGTCATCACCAGATTATTGGCCAGATTTAGAAAAAATGGTGCAATTAGGGAGCCTCTGAGGCATCCCTACATGCTGCCCCTGGTGTTTCCTATCCATTTCCAAGGTGTTTCCATCTTTTTCTGAGGTTTTCACATCTTGGGGCAAACTTGACTGTGCAGAACCTTTGGCCCCTGCAAAAAGATTCAGGTCTCCCATAGACTTTAATGGGATTCGTGATTCGGCCCGAATCCACGAATCCCACGGTGGGATTCGGGCCGAATACCGAATCCCCGAATCTTTTAGGATTCGCTCATCTCTAATAGTAATGCATGTATAGAAGATCTGCCACTGACTCCAGATCAGTAATCTGTATGCTCATATTCACCCCCATTCCCTTGTGGTGTGCCGGCAGTAAGAAGACTCCTGTGCATGGGCACAGAATGGGGGGGGACTCCAGAAGAAGTCCTAGCTATGTATTCTTCTCCACAGCTGGTGTGTGGGAGAATAGCAGAAAAATGGGGGTGAATATTGACATACAAATTACTGATCTGCAGTCAGCAACATGTCTTTTCTACATGTATTACTGTACTTAGGGCTTGTTGGAGATGACAAACTCTCTTTATTGCTATATCTGGTACAAGGTCTAAAGACATGGAGATTCAACTTATTCTATAAAGAGAATCCCTGTTTCATGCACCACACCCTCTCCACTAAGCATACCACAGAAGCCCATATTTTCTAATGATGCTTCAAGATTTTGACATAAATTGCACCCAAATTTGGTGAAGTTTGCTGCATCTATGTTCGATATGAGATTGAGGCAGCATTGTTGCTAAGTGGTTAGCACTATTGCTTTACATTGTTAAACCTGCTTTAGGACTCATTTAGACGGCCATAAGTGTTTTGCGGTACACATTTTGCTGATCCGCAAAACACGGATACCGGCCATATGCCTTTCGCATTTTGCGGGATGCACCGGGCCAGCACTATATAGAAATGCCTATCCTTGTCCGCGATTGCAGACAAGAATAGGACATGCTGTATATTTGTGGGTCACAGAACGGAATTATGGATGCAGACAGCACACTGTGTGCTGTCCGCATCTTTTGCGGCCCCACTGAAATTAATGGGTCTGCATCTTTTCCGCAATTTTGTGGAACGGATTCGGTCCAGTATGTACATACAGCCATCTGAATAAGCGCTTAGTGGTACAGCTTTGCCTGGAGTGTTTCTATAATAGTATAACAAAGTCAATAGGTGTGAAATTAAAGGGAAGCTGTATCTTTTGTGAAACAGCTCAGTGCAGGGAGCAAAGATCACTTCACAGCGAAGCCTTCAGTGCACTTTCAGGAGCAGAATCTGACACAATAAAAGTGCACTCTGTGTCCAATCCCAGAGCTAGGTGGAGGAATTTAGACTACTGATTTGTAACTGACTTGCCTGTGAATTTGTTTGTGTCACGGGTCTGTACAACATCCTTTTTCTGTATATTGACTGTCCTGGTGAACTGACTACGGGCTTGTTAGTGGATTAACCCAGTGACTACTGTTCCTGCTTATATTGAACCTTCTGGTGACCCGACTAACGCTGTGTTTCTGTATAACTCTATGGCTGCTGTTTATATTGACTCTCCTGGCTTGTCTCTGAATTTAACCCTTGTTTACTGCTTTAACCATGTCTGTCTCTCCTGGTTTTGGCCCTACTTTCTGACTTCTCTTTGTACCCGACTGGTCATTCTGAAAGGTCTGCCACTAGTGTGCTCATGCCTATTTTCTGTTACTGACTCCAAAAACATAAGCTGAGCCCCGAGCACCAAAGTCCATCTGGCTTTGCAGCAGGCTCTGTTGAAGAACCTAGGGGTAGCCTTAACTTCCTACAACCCGGAGTGGTTTTGAAAGGTTGGTAGCAGTTTTGTGGTTCACTGGCTGTAGTTCGGCCATGACTCTATTGCTCCCTAAATACATATGCCGTTTATACGTATGTTAAAGGGGTTGTCCGAGTTATGAAAAAAATATAGTACTGTAAATCTGATGGGCAGCAATATATAACTAAGTTAAGTTTTAGGCCAAAAAAATCTATATTTCATCATTTCCTTGGTTCTCTTCTGGCCTTTGTTTACATGCAGTAAAAACAATCTCTGCCCCTCCCCCTTCCTGCTCTGCAAAGGGAGTGAATACAAGTGCTGCCGTGAGTGACATGTCTGCAGGAATACCCAGCAGCATGTTGTATGTGTAGGACTACAAGTCCCAGCTGTACAACGACACTGCTGAAATACACAGGATTTTCCCCCTACCTGTTCTTGTGCAATACTTTGCAGATCTCCTCCAGATCAGCTCCAGTCAGTTCTGTGTCTGTAGGGTGAGGAGGGCAGATCCTATGTGTCTTTATTGCCTGCAGCTGCTGTTGTAAAGCCTTGAGTGTGTTCTGGCTGAAGGGGTTAATGTTTTATCTGAAAGAATACAGGGAGAGAGCAGATAGCAGCCCAGCAGAGCAGGGGTGTATGGCCAGCACAGTGACGTGTCGTGTACAGACTGTTATCTGCTTGTGCACGAATACAAGATTAGCAGGCAGGGAAGCTGACATCATATGTCATGTGACCCTGAGTGAAATCTGAGAAACCAGCAAGTTTAAAGACAGAAAGTGTATGGAAAAGCTGTTGTATTTGACTAGTTAGAAACATACAAAGGACAAGAAAATATCTCAGACAACCCCTTTAATAATTAAACCTTGTGCAGTAATCAAATAATCTTTTTAGAGCTAATAGATCATTTTATCATTTGACTGTATGCCTATGCAAGGGATTTGGAGCTCTATATAAGAGCTCCAGCTGCAATATTTACAATAGTAAGAAAATAATCAGCAACAAACTTTGGACCTATTTAGGTTGACTAAAAATTGTGCTCAAGGGTAAAAATCAGAAGAATGTGATAGAAGCATAGATGAGTATAAGGTAAATGGTTAGAATTTATGTGTCAACCACACAGACATATATTCAGTTTCTTTTATATTTGACCTGTTTAGATTTTGACTTTTCCCACAATTCTCTGATAAACAAAAGAAAGTTAGTATTTGGAGTTCTTTGGAACGCTTATATGTTTTCTGTTAATGCACTATTTATTACCTTTATTAATCACTATATTTAAGAGTTTGCTGTTTTACATCTGAAAGAATTGCACAATCTTGTTGTGAACCAAATCTGCATAAATAATTTGTACTAAAACACAATAGTTCTCCAATTATTGTAGTTGCTGGGAAATTTCATTCTCTGGTTTCAAGTAAATCTTCATCTTCAGAATTGTAGAAAGATGAAATTATGAATATGTGAGAAATAATTTACTTTGAATTTCCACCTTTTGGACATGAGATTACTGGCATCTCAAGCAGCAACTCCACAGTAAAGCTATATATTTGAAAACCCGCAGCATTCCCTAAATTCTGGATTAATTCTTTCCTCTATAGGAATCCCAATCTTATATATTGTACTGTAATGTATCATACATTTTTGGTGTGGACTCTGTATAGCAAATTAGAAAATAAAAAATTCCAATTTAAAAGTACGCTTTTTTTCCCATTGAAAAAAATGCTTTTCAATGGAATAAATCTCAAAAATAAAATCTCCACATATTTGATATTTCTGCATTCTTAATGACTCGCACTATGCAATTATCATGTAATTTATCTTGTATGGTGAGCGCCATCAAAAAATAAAATGCCAGATTTCTGCTTTTTTTTTCTTATTCACCACAAAAATGGAATAAAAAGCGATCAAAAAGTGTTATGCACCCCAAAATGATACCAATGTAAAACTACAAAATGTCCTGCAAAAATCAAGCCCTCACACAGGTCCATAGAAAGAAAAATAAAAAAGTTATGGGTCTTGGGATGCTTCTTTTTTAAGATAAGGGTTTTTTTTATTGTACAAAAGTAGTAAATAGTTAAAAAAAAATATATGTATTTGGTGTTGCTCTAATTGTACTGACCCAGAAAATAAAGTTATCATGTTATTTATGTAACAAAATACGGTGTGCACTCTCTTATTTGGAAAAATGGTGGGAATTTATTGGCATATAAAACACATAAACCTAAAAATATATATAATAAAAATATATAGTAAAAGTATAAATATATATCCTTCAGATAATAAATACAAGATGTCACATTCACTAATAGTTCAAGAAGTGTCTCATATAGATATCAGTAATGCAGTCTCTGGAATATCTGTATAAACGTTTGCCCCACAAAGAAATTTGGAGAAAGATAGGAGGCAAAATATAATCCAGGTATGCGCAGTTATGAATGTCACATGGAGTAATAGATAATCATGCAGATAATCTCCAAACTGCCTATATAGGCTCTTACCCCTTCGGTGTTGTGGCAGGGAATAATATGCTGGATATGCAGAGTAGTTCAATATTAAGGGTCAGAAAAGTTTTCTGACCCTTAATATTGAACTACTCTGCATATGGCAGCTATCCGGAAAAATAGTTTGGAGAGAGAGAAAGATAGGAAAAAGACGTAAATTGTTTGGAGAGAGGGCCTGTAGGTGGGGGGGCAGGCTGGGGGGAAGGAGGTTGAGCTGGAAGAGCCAGAGGAGTGCCCCCTGGGCTAGCGTGTGTGGTGGTGACAACAGCCGGATGTAATCAGAATGACGACGCAGGACCCCAACTTAAAAATTTAGAATCAACCGATACAATTGTCAATTATGAGCTCGATCAAGTGTGGCATGACTTTTTAGATGGAGATTGCATGTGGTCACGTACTCCCTGGAACCCCATAGTCACTCCTTCTCTGATGTGCTACCCCAGAACATTCTCTGCCCCAATTCGCAAGACCTTTTGCAGTCTCCGTGTGCTGACAGTGGGGATTTACCAGTGTTGTCTGAGGAGGTGGTGGACAATGGCGAGACACAGGTGTCGGGGGGTGAGGTAGTTGTATGGGAAGCAAGTTACAGTGGGGACTCCTTGGGGGGACTTTCTCATGATGGGACAGATTCAATTGTGTTTAGAAAGGCTGATGGGCTTCCGTCAGCACTGTGTGTATAGAACCCCATGGCCTTTCATAAAAATAGTCTGGCGATGACCCCAAGGCAATTTTCAGGGACAAGGTAATGGTTACCCACTTAAAAATGCTGCCTGACAACCTGGCAGTTAACCCCTGATTGTCTGTCTTTCAATAAGATTGCAGTGTAAAGCATGGTGGTGAGCCTCAGTAATAGGATTGCAGTGTAAAGCATGGTGGTGAGCCTCAGTATGAATTTTTGGATGAAGATTGCATGTGGTCACGTACTCCTTGGAACCCCATAGTCACCCCTTCTCTGATGTGCTACCCCAGAACATTCTCTGCCCCAATTCGCAAGACCTTTTGCTGTTTCCGTGTGCTGACAGTGGGGATTTACCAGTGTTGTCTGAGGAGGTGGTGGACAATGGCGAGACACAGGTGTCGGGGGGTTAGGTAGTTGTATGGGAAGCAAGTTACAGTGGGGACTCCTTGGAGGGACTTTCTCATGATGGGACAGATTCAACTTGGGTGGATCAGGCACAGGAACAGATCAATTTTTCTTTTTTTTGTGTGTTTATTTAACTTTTATTTAGCACAAATAACCACAGAGATATTTATTCGTTCTCTTCGCTGCGCAGTCTGGCGTTGGGGTTCGTCACTTTGATGGCGAGCTGTGCCGCTCTCTCCACAATGGTCTTTAGGTTCTTTGAGGAGACGTTGTGGGAGATTTCTGCACAGAAGGACTTGTTGCTCATCAACAGAAACTCGAGCTCCTTGACATTGTGGACCAGGAATTTACGGAACCCTGTGGGCAGCATGTGTTTGGTCTTCTAGTTGCTACCGTACCCAATGTTGGGCAATATAGATACGCAGGTAATATTATTTTTCACAGCTATCCCCAAAAAAATTTACGCAGTTTGCGTAAATAAAACTGGAAACTGGAACTGGAGAGAGGGCCTGTAGGTGGACCTCCGGAAAAATTGTTTGGAGAGAGGGCCTGTAGGTGGACCTCCGGAAAAATTGTTTGGAGAGAGGGCCTGTAGGTGGACCTCCAGAAAAATTGTTTGGAGAGAGGGCCTGTAGGTGGACCTCAGGAAAAATTGTTTGGAGAGAGGGCCTGTAGGTGGACCTCCGGAAAAATTGTTTGAAGAGAGGGCCTGTAGGGGGCCCTCCTGAAAAATTGTGGTAAAAGAGTGCCAGTTGGACCTCTAAAATATGGCGTTTTTTTAGTCAGCGTTAGGCAAAGACGACATGGAGTAGGAGGAGTAGAGAAGAGGAATCGGATACATGAGTAATGTTAATCTTTAGCTGCTTTCCCCCGGAGGAGATTTGAATTCCGGTGAAATCAAGGCTTTGTTCATTTTAATAAGCGTCAGCCTGTCAGCGCTGACAGTTGACAGGCGTGTTTGCTTATCGGTGATGACGCCACCAGCTGCACTGAATACCCGCTCTGACAGCACGCTAACGGCAGGGCAGGCCAGCACCTCCAAGGCGTACAGCGCCAGTTCAGGCCACGTGTCCAGCTTTGAAACCCAGTAGTTGTATGGAGCAGAGTGATCGCTACGGACGTTGGTATGGTCAGCTAGGTACTCCCTCACCATCTTTCTGTACAGCTTCCCCCTACTCTGCCTAGACTGGGGACAGGTGACAGTGTCTTGCTGAGGTGACATAAAACTGGCAAAGGCCTTGGAGAGCGTTCCCCTGCCAGTGCTGGACAAGCTGCCTGCTCGCCTCCTCTCCCCTGCTACTTGGCCCACAGAACCATGCCCTCTGCCGCTAGCGGCGTCAGATGGGAAGAATTGTTTCAGCTTGTGCACCAGGGCCTGTTGATATCTATTCACTCTCATACTCCTTTCCTCTACAGGGATGAGAGTGGAAAGGTTCTGCTTGTACCGTGGGTCCAGGAGAGTGAACACCCAGTAATCGGTGTTTGAAAAAATTCTTCTAATGAGAGAGTCATGGGATAGGCAGCCTAACATGAAGTCTGCCATGTGCGCCAGAGTCCCAACACGCAAGAATTCCCTCTCCTCACTGGCCTGACTCTCCATTTCCTCCTCCTTCTCCTCCTCCAAGTCCTCCTCTTCAGCCCATATACGCTCAAGAGTTAAGGACTGAGCACTGGTACCCTCTACTGTCTCGCTGACATTCTCCTCCTCTTCCTCCTCATCCCCCTCCTCTGATATGCGCTGAGAAACAGACCGGAGGGTGCTCTGGCTATCAAGCGACGTATCTTCCTCCACCGTCTCTTGTGACAAGCGCAAAGCATCCGACGTGATGCTGAGCAGTGAGTTTTTCAACAGGCAAAGCAGCGGGATGGTGAGGCTGATAATGGCGGCATCGCCGCCGACCATCTGTGTTGACTCCTCAAAGTTGCTCAACACCTGGCAGATATCAGACTTCAACGTCCACTCCTCATTGTAGACTTGAGGAATCTGACTGACCTGACTACCAGTTTTGGTGGAAGTTGACATCTGGCAGTCTACAATCGGTCTGCGCTGCTGGTAAACTCTGGATAACATGTTTAATGTGGAATTCCATCTCGTGGGCACGTCGCACAACAGTCGGTGAGCGGGCAGTTGTAGGCGGCGCTGCGCTGCCCTGAGAGTGGCAGCATCTGTGGTCGACTTGCGGAAATGCGCCCAGATGCAGCGCACCTTGGAGAGCAAATCAGACAGATTGGGGTATGTTTTGAGGAACTGCTGAACTATGAAATTGAACACATGGGCCAGGCATGGCACATGTGTCAGTCTGTCGAGTTGCAGAGCCGCCACCAGGTTATGCCCGTTGTCACACACAACCATGCCTGGCTTGAGGTTCAGCGGTGCCAGCCACACATCGGTCTGCGCCGTGATGCCCTGTAACAGCTCTTGGGCGGTGTGCCTTTTGTCACCTAAGCTCAGCAGTTTGAGCACCGCCTGCTGGCGCTTACACACGGCACTGCTGCTGCGCCTAGAGCTACAGACTGAAGACGCCGTGCCCACGGATGGTAATTCGGTGGAGGAGGAGGAGGGGTCGGAGGAGGAGGAGGCATAGTACGTCTGAGAGACCGTGACCGAGGTAGGCCCCGCAATCCTCGGTGTGGGCAGTACATGAGCGGCCCCAGGGTCATTCTCGGTCCCAGCCTCCACCAAGTTATCCCAATGTGCCGTCAGTGAGATATAGTGTTCCTGCCCGGCAGCACTTGTCCACGTGTCCATGGTTAGGTGGACCTTCTCAGAAACAGCGTTGGTCAGGGCACGGATGATGTTCTCTGACACGTGCTGGTGTAGGGCTGGGACGGCACATCGGGAAAAATAGTGGCGGCTGGGGACCGAATACCGAGGGGCAGCCACCGCCATGAGATTGCGAAAGGTCTCGGTCTCTACCAGCCTCTACCAGCCTATAGGGCAGCATCTCCAGGCTAAGCAATTTGGAGATGTGGACGTTGAGGGCTTGGGCATGTGGGTGGGTGGAACTGTATTTCCTCTTGCGCTCCAGCGTCTGCTGTAAAGACAGCTGAACGCTGCGCTGGGACACATTGGTGGACACTGTGGAGGATCGTGGAGGCGAAGGTGTGCTTTTCTGGCGGGAGGCGCTCGTGCCGGGGTCCTGGGCAGGGGGTTGACTAGCAGAGGCAGCAAGTGACGCAGGGAGTTGACTAGCATAGGCAGCGAGTGACACAGGGGAAGGAGCAGTGGTGTGACCCGCAGGAGGTGGTGAACGGCCTTGGTTCCATTAAGTGGGGTGTTTAGCACTCATATGCCTGCGCATGCTGGTGGTGGTTAGGCTAGTAGTGGTGGCACCCCTGCAGATCCTGGTGTGGCACAGGTTGCACACCACAGTCCGTCGGTCATCCTCACTTTCTTTAAAGAACCTCCAGACTTGCGAACATCTAGGCCTCGCCACGGGAGCTTCACTACGTGAAACAGTTGCTGCTGATGCACCAGCTCTGGCCCTGCTTCTCCCTCTGGCCACACCACTGCCTCTTACAACCTGTTCTGGTGCAGCACTCGCCTCCGCCTCAGAAGCACTGTCTTCACTCGGCATATCAACCCAGCTTGGGTCAGTCACCTCGTCATCCTCCGATTCCTCAGTCTGCTCCCCCCTCGGACTTACTGCCCTGACAACAACTTCACCACTGTCTGACAACCGTGTCTCCTCATCGTCCGACACCTCTTTACAAACTTCTTCCACTAAGTCAACATTGTCATAATCATCATCATCACCCACAGACTGCGACAGTTGGAAAACTTGGGCATCTGGAACGAGGTCAGCAGCAACCTGAGAAGTGGTTTGTGACTCTGGGAAGGGTCCAGAAAACAGTTCCTGAGAGTATGCCGGATCGCTTTCCAAATTTTCCTGGGAGGGGGCATACTGGGGGGAAGGAGGTTGAGGTGGAGGAGCCAGAGGAGTGCTCCCTTGGGTAACGTGGGTGGACTGCGTGGAAAACTGACTGGTGGACAAATTACTTGAAGCATTGTCCGCAATCCACGACATCAGCTGTTCGCACTGTTGTGGTTTCAACAGTCTTCTACCACGTGTCCCTGTAAGTTGAGACATGAAGCTAGGGAGTGTAGCTCTGCGGCGTTCCCCTGCTCCCTCATCAGCAGGTACTGTCTCACCCTGCCCAGGACCACGGCCTCTGCCCCCTGCAGTAATTGAATGACCACGCCCACGCCCTCGTCCTCGACCCTTAGCCCTGGGGTTCAACATTTTCTGTATATAAGTGTATTATATAAAAAATAAAAAATAAATGGGCCTGGTGTTCTGAAACCCACAAACTTGTTCAGTCTGTTTTAATTAAGTGACATAAAGAAAGTGTCACCTGGACAGAAAATACAGATTGTAGTGAGTGTACTGAACTGTGACACACAGAATGGTTCCACATTGCTGTGTGAAATGGATTTGTATCACTGAGCGAAAACAACAAAAAAAACTATTTTTTTTATATATTTTTTTTGTAGTTTTGTTTTTTTTGAACATGACGTGCAGAAACTATCGTAGACCTAACTCACACCCTGTTAATGGTGGCTATTTTGACTGCGACCCAGACAAATGTCGCACAGAGATTTTTGTGATCAAGCTATATACGTGAGAGCAAAAGACCCGGTTGGATTACGTGACGTACAGAAAGTGTCACCTGGACAGAAAATACGGATTGGAGTGAGTGGACAGCTGAACTGTGACACACAGAATGGTTCCACACTGCTGTGTTAAATGGATTTGTATCACTGAGCTAAAACAACAAAAAAACTATGTTTTTTATATATTTTTTTTTAATATATTTTTTTGTAGTTTTGTTTTTTTTGGAACGTGACGTGCAGAAACTATAGTAGACCTAACTCACACCCTGTTAATGGTGGCTATTTTGACTGCGACCCAGACAAATGTCACACAGAGATTTTTGTGATCAAGCTATATACGTGAGAGCAAAAGACCTGGTTGGTTTACGTGACGTACAGACAGTGTCACCTGGACAGAAAATAGTGAGTGTACTGAACTGTGACACACAGAATGGTTCCACACTGCTGTGTGCAATGGATTTGTATCACTGAGATATAACAATTAAAAAAAAAACGGGGTTATATATGGCGATAGCTGCACTACTAGTGCCAGCCAGCCAGCCAAGCCAGGAGACAAAAAGAAATTTCTTGTAGCCCTTAGAAGGGCTGTTGGGTTCTTTGTGGGTGATTCCTGCCTAACAGACAACTAAATGCAGGCCCTAACACTCTCCCTGAAACGCAGCAGCTCTATCCCTAACGACATCCAGATGGCATCTGAGCCGAGCACCGCGGCCAGTCACTAGAATATTCCAGGGTCACCTGATCAGGCCAGCCAACCACTGCTATCGACATGTAAGGGCCCCACGTGATGCTGTGTGTACCGCAGAGTCTCCTGGCTTGTGATTGGCTGAGTTTATAGGCGCCAAAAAAGCACGATGCGGAAGTTGCCATTTCCTCGAGCATGGCGAGATACTCGTCCGAGCAGCGAGCACTTACGAGTACCATAATACTCGAACGAGCACCAAGCTTGGACAAGTATGCTCGCTCATCTCTAAATATAACAAAATCACACCTTGCAGGATACTATCAGTTGTGAGATAGGGTTGCTTGACTTTAGACAATCCCTTTAAGGTCATCATTTAATCCAAAGAAACACAGTCAATATTAAAATAGTGTCCTGATTCCTTACACTTCACTGACTTGGAAGCTTTGCTTTTCTGTTTCACAATGTAGATACGGTATATCTCACACAAACATATGAAATATTATATGGTGTATATTGAAGTTAATGAACAGCCATGTACAATCACACATAGCACTTTTGAGCCCTCCAGCAACAGAATCCCCTCTTTACAATGGGTCTCTACTCTAGCTAATAAAGGAGTGTTCCATGTAACCTAACGGGACAACCTCTGTTTGATTTTAAAGCTGCTCAATAAAGGGTCAGTCTGAAAAGATTATTAACTGAGTGGAATTAAATAATATTTGAATAATTCAAATACTCAACCAACTAAGTATAGAAGGATAATGTACTCTAAAGTATGCAAATAGTAATGCCCACCATAGTGCACTCAGTAGTCATATGGCCTTTCTATAGTTTCCCTAGTATTAATACGACCCCTCTGTAGTTCACCTATTATTAATAAGACCCCCTATAGACCCCTCATTAGTATTAAGAATAGTGCCTCTCTAGTTTAAATTTCCCTAAATAATGCCCAGTAGTTTTAATGCCCGTTGTAGTGCCCAGAGTAGCCCTACTGCCCCTCTGCTGTGCCCCAGTAGTTATAATGCTCTCCTTTAATGCCCCAGTAATTAAAATGCCCCCATACCCATAGTGACCAGTTCTTAACATGCTTCCTGGTAGTGCCCACAGTAGTTAAAATGCTCTCAGTAGTTCCTCCAGTAGATAAAATACCCCCTTCAAGTGCCACTAGTAGTTAAAACTCCCCACTTTAGTGCCCCAAGTAGTTATAATGCCCCCTGTAGTTAAAATGCCCGTATAGTGGCCCCAGTAGTAATAGTGGCTTCTGTAGTGTCCCTAGTAGTTAAAGTGTCCCTGTCCTGTAGTGCCAGAACTTTAATTTCCCTGACCCTATAGTGCCCCAATAGTATCTGTGATGACAGGAAACAGTCCTCTTCTGGCATGCATTGTCTTGTCCCACTGACATCATCACACAACCTGCTTTGCTGATGCAGCCTCTAATGGGCTTCAGGCCTTATGGCCTGTGGCCTATTAGAGTGAACAGCAGGACAGGGAGCCATTGGCTACCTTGCCCAGCTGTATTATTCAACTGTATCACCATTGTTGAGGATAGTGATACAGTTGAATGTGCCACTGCAGTCATGATGGTTGGGTCATTAGTCCCAAATGTTTTGGGCTATCAACATCCCTGGCTGTAATAAGGAGAGAGCTGTAGCAGAAAGGACATGCCCCCTGAGTTGACAGCTTAAAGAAAATCTAAAAGAGTGATTGAAGCAATGAAGGGGGATATCTTTTGATCCATGTGAGGTACAGGGCTGGTTCTTTGTCAGAACCCTCATCACTAAATTTAAAATTAAATATAAGGTCCACTTATTAGCACACTAGCCATATTGGTTTAGTGATATACCAATAGGAGAACATAAGTAATTGACATTACCAGTGTAGTAATATATTAGATACATGTGTGTTCAGTAACAAAATTCTCTCTGTATGTGCTGGAATACTTCTGCTGCTCAGAAAGTTGATTACCCATAATCTCTGCTCCTTTTCTTGTGCTGTGCAACATTTGAGTTGTAAGGAAATAGGCATGAAAGCAGGAAATGTCACACATCATCAGGTACTACAGTGAGATGGGATCTGGAGATAAAATCAGACTCACTGACGGTAAGATTGACAAGAAAATAAAGAGGATTATGATACTCTTAAAAGGAAAGGTTGTGATGCAAACCACGAAATTGGTGGTAATGAGAGAAAATCTAGATTTTGGCCAGAATGGAAAAATTGCTGCTGGGGTCAATTACAGGCAATATATTTCATTACAGAAAACAAATGCTGGCATGTGTCTACTATATATATATATATATATATTGTAAGGGATTGTATCCTCTCAGGGGGTTGACATCACACAATATCTTCAAAACACGGGGATTTTCAGGTCCAACTCAGTTTTATTGGCACCAGCACACCAAAACAAATCATAAAAATAACACCTGCCCGGCTGGGCTCTGACTAAACATGGTTCAGCTAACTCACCTAAATACATACGCTGTTCACACACAGCTTTTAAGTGCGGCTTCCTCAGCCGTTCAGTCCAGCAGCCTCCTGGCTGTGACTCCAACCGTACCCTTTGGGGGAGATGGTCCAATAGTCCTCCCGACTATGACCGTGTGACCCTCTTCTCCTAGGGTCACTGGGCCCCCCCCCGAACTTCCAGGCTACACTGAGCCTTGTGGCCCCTCAGCCCTCCTGGCTGAGACCACACACACAGAGCCTCCGCAGGCTCCAACCTCTCAGGCCTCCTCAGCCTTTCTCCTCTCCCCAGACTGACACTGAGGGCTGGATTATCACAGCAGTAATTACACCCAGTTGGCCTCACCTGTTGTGGAATTGGGATGTGGACTGCAATATCCATCCCCTCCAGACCTCTATGAAGCATGAGGCCTGTCACTGCCTCACAATATATATAAGTAACTAAAGGATAACAGAAGCAAACACTATGATATTCAAATGATTTTGTGTCTGGAGCGCACTATACAATCGTATGTACTAGCTCTAGTATGTGAGCAATCTAATTATATGCAATTCTGGAATATATTCTCAAGAGATGAACCTCTCTTGCAGTGAATAATAGTTATCTGAACCTTGTGATGTCCAGATTCCGATAAATCATCAACAGGGGTGTACATAGAAATCATTGGGTCCCATATCAAGAATCTGAATGGGGCCCCTAACCTCGCCCACTACCCCAGCCCATCCCACATGCTGCCCTGGCTCCTCCCATGCCACACCCCCATTTGCCAATAAAGAAATGTATACATGAGCTACTGATTTTTTATTTTTTTTTTAATTAAGGAGATGTTATACTGAATGGGGGCAGCCACAAGGATGGATTATACTGTATATTATACAGCATAGTGTAGGGATTATACTTTATATTATACAGTATGGTGTACAGTTTATACTGTATATTATACAGCATGGTGTAGGGATTATACTGTAGATTATACAGCATGGTGTACGGATTATACTGTGTACTATACAGCATGGTGTACGGATTATACTATATACTATACAGCATGGTGTAAGGATTATACTGTATACTATACAGCATGGTGTATGGATTATACTGTATATTATACAGCATGGTGTACGGATTATACTGTATACTATACAGCATAGTGTACGGATTATACTGTATATTATACAGCATGGTGTACGGATTATACTGTATACTATACAGCATCGTGTACGGATTATACTGTATATTATACAGCATGGTGTACGGATTATACTGTATACTATACAGCATCTTGTACAGATTATACTGTATATTATACAGCATGGTGTATGGATTATACTGTAGATTATACGGCATGGTGTATGGATTATACTGTATATTATACAGTATGGTGTATGGATTATACTGTAGATTGTATAGCATGGTACAAAGATTATAATATATACTGTACAACAAATGCATGGTGGTTACACCATGCTGGACAATATAACCCCTGCGCCATGCTGTACAATATACAGTATATACACAGTGTAGAGGTATAATGTATATTGTCTGGCACAGTGTATGCATATACCCACACACATACATACACACACAAATACACAAACATACATACACATACATACACACACACACACACACTCATGAAACACATAAATACTTACAGTTACTTGTCCCTTGTACCGCCGACGCCACTCTGGAGGGGGCTGGGGCTTTGATCTTCTTTCCCCTCTTTGCCGCGCTGCACAGGTCCTCCTCGTCCAGTAGCAGTGCGGTATGAGGGAGGAGGCGGGGCCAGCTGGAGCGCACAGGAACGTCTGTGCGGTCCTGCGGTGAGCGGAGGTGAGCAGGTCAGGAGAGGCCCGGAGCGTAGGCAGGGC
This sequence comes from Rhinella marina, assembly GCA_900303285.1. NCBI lineage: Eukaryota > Metazoa > Chordata > Amphibia > Anura > Bufonidae > Rhinella > Rhinella marina. The sequence continues at coordinate 29,768 of ONZH01011230.1, forward strand.
AGGATGCATCTTAATGATGCAGAGTAGGGGGCGGGGCCTCCCGTGCGCTCCGGACCCCTCCTGTGCCGGGGCCCCATAGCAGTGGCGTGGTCTGCCTATATGGGCGGTACGCCACTGATCATCAATAATACTCATTTCATAGGTCTTACCTGAGCTCTGTGCTCAGCCCCCAGCAAGCCTTTAACTTTTTCCTGACACAGCCATTTTCTATTTTCTTTTTGTTTTACCTTCCTGCCCTGCCAGAGTTATAACTTTTTTTTGTTCACATAGCCATTTCAGGGCTTGTTTTTTGCAGGACACAAACTTTGTAATATAATTATTTAATATTCAAAATGATGTTCTAGGAACCTGGAAACATTTTTTCAATGGGATGAAAAAAAATATATTGTTTATTTATTTGAATCATTAATTCTTTTAGTTTTGTAATATTGGCTTTTTTTAAGTTCTCCTGGTGGGTGTGGAAATGGTTCATCATCATTATGGTCTATGGTAAAATAATGATGTTCCTATTAAGTTCTGCCTAAGGCAGGACTTAATAAGAACGTAACTACAGCAGGCATGGGAGCCTTCAGATGGGCCCAGGCTGCCATAGTAACCAAACATCTCCTTGCTTCCTGAAAAATGAGTATTCAGATTGTGGGTTATAGGGTTATATAAAGGAAACACAGGCTATAGCTCACTAGATGATTCCAAGTGGTTTATTCATGTCAATAAAAGGTTTAAGTCCAGTCACAAGACCATATTCAAGCTTATAAAAGTGATGTGGATGCTGCCATATTTATGTTATTTGGACCCTGGATGAAGACTCCATATGCTGCTCCCCTGACTAATTTTCTTTGAAGTACCGCTTTCTTCCTGCTGTATATCAATTTTAGAGTTCATTTTCTGCAGGTGTTTTTTTAATTTGCCTCCACATTTCTCCTCACTTGGCTTCCTCAGCAGAACGCTAAAACGTTTCCTCTTCCCTTGACCTTAGTCGAATGTAAGAACCTATCTATTTTTGACTTAAAAATTGGGGTGGATTAACCTTGAATATGTGCAGCTTGCCCAGGTTCTGAGACACAGCATAGCAGTTCTGTCATTAACAGATACACGTTTGATCCAAATTCAGTCCTATTCCTCCATCATGATCCAGAGCCTAAGACAAGCATGGTAAGTTTCATGTTGTAGCCTTTTGGAATCACATGCCTTATATTTGCACATTCATTTTAAAGCGATCTATCTGTCTATTTATCTATCTGTCCGTATACATTTGAATCATACTTGCATGTTCAAATGACCAAAAAGCATGCAACAACGATTATATTAAATCAGGGGCGTTGCTAGGCTAAAAGATTCAGGGCCTGGGCCCCTGATGTTTCCTCCCAGGCCCCGAATGTCCTGCCTGTCTGTTAGATACAATTGTATTACCATCCTCAGGACGGCAATACAATCGAATCTAAACCACTGCACCAAGATGTAGGACCTGTGGTGACATCACAGGTCATGTGATCGTGCAGTAGCTGAGAAGGACCTGCGATGATGTCACTGGTCACATGTCATCATGTGACCAGTGCAGGAGAGGCTCCACGGAAGAGAACTCTAGGGGGAAGAAACTCTGCTGAGGTCTGCTATAAGGACAGGTAAGTGAAGAGAGAGTAATGCTGGGAGTTGTATATATTTAACTGGGACTGTATGTTAGGGATTAAGAGAGGGATTTTATTTACATGGGACTGAATGTTCAGTGGGTGAGCCTATTAACGTGGAACTGTATGTTGGAGGGGGCTGTGGGAGGGAGTGATGTTATTTACATGGAACTCTACGGCGGAGGGTGGGAAAATAATTTTATTTACATGGGACTGTATGGTGGAGGGGCTGAGGAATCATCATTGCTGAGGGCACTAAAGGGAGGAATACTACAGGGGGCATTATAACAGGAGGGGGCGATATAAATACTGGGGCACTGTAGGGGTATTATAAATCCAGGGGACATTATAGATGTTCTTATTACTAGTGGGGGCTCTATAGGATGGTCTTATAGATCCACCTTATTTCTACTAAGAGCACTATGGGGTGGGGGTGGGGGGTTATTACTAGTTAGGGCTCTGTAGAGAGCTTTTTTACCACTGGGGAACAATAGATGGCCTTATTTCTTATGGGCGCTCTGTGAGGGCATTATTAATACTGTAGGGCTCTTCTACTAATGGGGGCACTCTAGGAGAGCATTATCACTGTTGGGTCCAATAGGGGGCAGTATTACTAATGAGGGCATTCTAGAAGGGGATTACTATTGGTGGGACTATGAGGAGCACTATTACTATGGTGGGGGGACACTGATATTTCTTCAGGATAGTATTTGGAGGTTTTGGAGGGGCACAGCGAGGAGCAGGATAACACTGTGGGGGCTCGAAGATGGGGGATGGAAAATGAACGATAGAAATGTGAGGAAGCTAAGATGTTCGTGTGTCACACTCTGCAGAGACGAGGCTGAGAGAAGATGTCCGGACCAAATGGAGAAGATCTACATCAGTGGAGACGTTGCCTGGAGGCCCTGGATGTGAAAGGTAAGTGCTGCTGCGGAATGGGGGGAAGGTGATCGACTTAGAGAATTGGGCTATATGCATTGGGACTTGGGCCCCGGATCGTTTGAGACTCTAGCAATGCCCCTGTATTAAATGTGTTGTATTTTTGAAATGCCCTCTCTAAATCTTATCTTAAAGAGTAAACAAGAAGGAAACCACAAGTGATAGCATACCTTCCTTCTATTGTTATGAAGAGAATACATTGCAAATTAAACAGAAAGTAGATGAAAATGAAGTCAGGCCATATGTCCTTGTAGGCACATCAGATTTCAGTTATAAATAGAATACCAGCAAACACCAATAGAATGATCCCAAAGGAGTGGAAAGACACAATCAAACTAATTAATGTTAGTAAATGAAGAAGACAGATAAATGCAATGTGTGTTGGCGTGTGTCACTTTGTTAACACAGACAGACAGCACTTGTGTCTTGGAAGCTGATGGTGGTCTCAGGAACGTGAGAGGAAAAAAAGAAGAGAAACCTAAGACTTCACGTAAGGGTTGTAGAAAATTCCAAAGGGATTGTGCATATTATAGAGTCGGCCCCCAGGGCAGGGACAGAAAGGTGGGTTTAAATTTATGCTAAAAAAAAAGCCAAAGAACTCCTCAAAGGTGTTATTGAAAAAAGTGAGCGTCAGTGACAGTGGTTGTATATATATATATATATATATATATATATATACAGATTCTAGATGGAGGGGAAGATGAGGTTATTGTGTGTTGGAAAAGACCAGGGAGCCGAAAGAGGTAGCATCCGAGGAGGAGGGCAGTTGCAGCCACAGCAATAAAAAGCAGAGATGAAATACCTCCAGAACCTTCAGAAGAACTGTCAGTGCCAGATCTTATTTGGGAACTGATGATGACGCAGATACTGTGGGTGCAGCAGGCCCAAATGTGCCAGACCCAAGCCAAGCTCGGCTGCTGCCAGAAGACAACAGTGCAAGAGTAAAATAAACTCTGGGCAGTCAAACACAAACATAGGCACCACAGCTCTATTGAACCAGATGAAGTGGCATAATTGGATCCAGTGGGATCCAGATGCAGATCCAGAGGTGTCTGCCAGCCAGCCCAAGAGTTTTTCCTTATCCCGGTCTCCTTTGCAACAGCCAGGCCACATCCACTGGCAGTTTGGTATCTTTCTCATTGTCATCATCAATTACGGCTTCTCCTGTTCAGACTCTTCCTCCTCTGCTTCATCATCAGCCATTGATAAATGAATGTGTGGCCAGTAAATAACTCTACAGGAGCAGCTGGAGGTGCAGCTGCTGCCATTATTTATCCCCAAAATCCCTCTCTGCCTTGTACTCTCACGTGACTTAAAAAGGTCACTTTTTGCAATTGTCGCTATATAGCAAAGTTCACACCACAGTGGACACCTTAGTCAGCTATTACGGGCAGGGATAGTACATGTATTTTCATACTTCTATACTGCATGGGCAACCAGTGTTATGACTGGCACAGAGACTTGCATCAACACAACGGTCTGGCACCGCTTGATCCGTGACCTTCTAACTCGCAGAAATTCTACTTTGAACATGCTAGAGCATCTGTACAAGCTGCTGAATTATTTTTTTCATGCATCACACCAGCTCAGCAGGGAACATGCTGATCAGGTAATGGCAGCTTATCAGAGACGCCTCTCGTGGGCCGAAGCCTTTCGCAGATGCCACAAAATTTGTCAGTAGGGACAACTGTAGCATGAACTATGTCATCCCCCTCATCCCCCAAAATGGAGGACAAACTATTTATTTGAATCACTTATATAGCACTGACATGTTACGCAGCACTTTACAGACATTAGCGTGGGACTGGCAATCACATCCCTATCAGTATGTCTTTGGAATGTAGGAGGAAACCCACACAAACATGAAGAGAGGCGAATTAAAGGGGTATTCTTGTTCTTGTAAAGTTATCCTGTATCCACAGGATAGGGGAAAACTATTTGATGGGTCCTACTGCAGAGACCCCCACTGATCACGAGAACGGAGGTCTCATAGTCCCTGCAGCTCCCCTTAAATGAACAGAGCAGCAGGTTGCACATGCGTGTGACCACTCCATTCATTTTTATGGGAGTTCTAGAGATGCAGAGTACAGAGCTCAGCTATCTCCGGAATTACCATGGAAATGAATGAAGTGGTCACATGCATGTGCAAACTGCTGCCCCGTTCATTTAAGGGGGACTGCAGGGGTATGAGGGCTCCATTCTCATGATCAGTGAGGGTTCCTGCAGTAGGACCCATCTAATAGTTTTCCCATATCCTGTGGATACGGGATAACTTCAAACAACTGAATACCCCTTTAAGTATATCACAGGCCTGGGGGTATTTACTCATCTTGGGCCCCCTCCCTCCATTTTCCCCAACCATCCCCCCTATATAACACTCCATAGTATATAGTATATGTAGCAGTATACAGTATACCACCCTACAGTATATAGTACCGGACAGTATACAGCATGCAGTATAACACCCCACAGTAACCAGTACCCTAGAGTATGCAGTATACAGTATATCACCCCACAGTATATGGTACCCCACAATATACACTATACAGTATATCACCCCATAGTATATAGTACCACACAGTATGCAGCGTACAGTATAACACCACAAAGTATGCAGTAACCTGCAGTATACAGTATACTATCCCACAGTATATAGTATCCCCCAGAATGCAGTATACAGTATAGCACTCCACAGTGTATAATACCTTTCAGTGTTTGGTGTACAGTATACCAGCCCACAGTATATAGCACCCCATAGTATGCAGTATACAGTAAAACACAGTAAAACCCCATAGTATGCAGTACCTAACAGTATGCAGTATACAATATTGTACTGTATCTCTTAATAATATAAAAATTAGTTTCTGTCTGTCTGTCTGTTCTCTATGCGCGACCAAACTACTGGACCGATTTTCACCAAATTCGGCACACAGGTACATCAGGTGTCCGGGAAGGTTTTAGACCAGGTCTCATCTCTCTAGGACGTACCGTTCCCGAGATATTCCCAAAATATGATCTCCATTAGCCAACATTACAACTGGGAGCTTTGGTTTTAAACTCCAACTGCCATTCTCTGCAAAGCCACACAGGGAGGGCAGGTTTCCATAACAACCAGGTAATTATCAGCAGCTGAGGATCTCATCCATTTCTATTTACTGACACTGTTAAAGGTATTCCGGTTACCATAAATATAACTTATGTTTTTTTCTATTACTACAGTTCAGTAGTAATAAAAGATGTTTTCCTCCACTGCTGCCTATTGCGTGGGCTCATAAATAAGCATGTTATTGACCTTTAATTCAGGCCACCCTAAAAGAAGTACTTAAAACCCCCGCCCCAGGTCTCACTAAGCCACACCCCCAACTCTGTCAGGTCACACCACCTTTCACTCCGCAGCCAACAGAGATTGAAAAAATAAAGGTAAAAATCAACTTCTGTCAGCTGCAGGGATGGGTGGGAGGTTGACTTTCTTTCTGCAACAACACACACAAACATTAAATAAAATAGATTAAATACACCCATGCGAAGCGTCTTGCTAATCCACGCCCCCGACTCTGTCAGGTCACGCCCCCTCCCACTCCGCAGCCAATGGGAATTGAAAAAATGAAGGTAAAAATAAACTTCTGTTTGCTGCAGGGGTGGGAGGGTGAATTTCTCTCTGCAACGACACACAAAAATTTTAGATGAAATAGAATAATTATAGACTACAACTGTTCAAAGCCTTTTGCTAAGCCACGCCCCGTCTCTGTCAGGCCACGCCCCCTCTCACTCCGCAGCCATTCTGCAACGACACACAGAAACATTAAATGAAATAGATTAAATGCACCTATGCGAAGCGCTTTGCTAAGCCACGCCCCGACTCTGTAAGGCCACGCCCCCTTCCACTCCGCAGCCAACAGGGATTGAAAAAATAAAGGTAAAAATCAACTTCTGTCAGCTGCAGGGATGGGTGGGAGGTTGACTTTCTTTCTGCAACGACACACAGAAACATTAAATGAAATAGATTAAATACACCCATGTGAAGCGTCTTGCTAATCCACGCCCCCGACTCTGTCAGGTCACGCCCCCTCCCACTCCGCAGCCAACGGGGATTGAAAAAATAAAGGTAAAAATAAACTTCTGTTTGCTGCAGGGGTGGGAGGGTGAATTTCTCTCTGCAACGACACACAAAAATTTTAGATAAAATAGACTAATTATAGACTACAACTGTTCGAATCGTCTTGCTAAGTCACGCCCCCAACTCTGTCAGACCACGCCCCCTCCCACTCTGCAGCCATTCTGCAACGACACACAGAAACATTAAATGAAATAGATTAAATCACCTATGCGAAGCGCTTTGCTAAGCCACGCCCCCAACTGTGTCAGGTCATGCCCCCTCCCACTCCGCAGCCAACAGGGATTGAAAGAATGAAGGGAAAAATAAACTTCTGTCAGCTGCAGGGGTGGGAGGGTGAATTTCTCTCTGCAATGACACACAAAATTTTAGATGAAATAGACTAATTTTAGACTACAACCGTTCGAAGCATCTTGATAATCCACACCCCCAACTCCGCCAGGCCACGCCCCCTCCCACTCCGCAGGCAACGGGGATTGAAAAAAAATCAGCTGCAGGGGTGGGAGGGTGAATTTCTCTCTGCAACGACACACAAAAATCGTAGATGAAATTGACTAATTTTAGACTACGACCATTCAGTACTAATAAAAGATGTTTTTTTCCACTGCTACCCATTGCGGGTCCCCATAAATTACCATGTCATCGACCTGTAATTCATGCCACTCTGACCCCCGCCCCAGATCTCGGGAAACCACGCTCCGACTCTGTCAGGCCACACCCCCTCCCACTCCGCAGCCAACGGGGATTGAAAAAATGAAGGTAAAAATCAACTTCTGTCAGCTGCAGGGGTGGGAGGGAAGTTGGATTTCTTTCTGCAACAACATACAGAAACATTAAATGAAATAGATTAAATATACCCGTGCAAAGCAATGTTTTCTTCCACTGTTACCCATGGCGTGTCCTCATAAATTACCATGGCATCGACCTGTTATTCTGGCCACCATCAAAAGAAGGACTTAAAACCCCGCCCCAGGTCTTGCAACGTCACGCCCCCGATTCAGTCAGGCCATGACCCCTCCCACTCCGCAGCCAATGGAGATTGAACAATTGAAGGTAAAAATCAACATCTGTCAGCTGCAGGGATGGGAGGGAGGATGACTTTCTCTCTGCAACGACACACAGAAACATTAAATGAAATAGATTAAATATACCCACGCAAAGCAATGTTTTCTTCCACTGCTACCCATTGTGTTTCCTCAAATTACCATGGCATTAACCTATAATTAAGGCCACCCTGAAATGAAGGACTTAACCCCCCCCCGTGTCCCATTAAACCACACCCCCTCCCACTCCGCAGCCAATAGGGATTGAAAAAATGAAGGTAAAAATCAATTTCTGTCAGCTGCATTGACTTTCTCTCTGCAACGACACACAGAAACATTAAATAAATAGATGAAATATACCCAGGCGAAGCCGGGTCTTTCTGCTAGTACAGTATAATATACAGTGCTGCCAGCCTCACTCTCTGCCATTGCTGCTCTTTTCTGCCTCTTTCTCCACAAGTGCCTAGCATGCTATGAGGCGATGAACAAGCTGGCACTGGGACGCAAACTTTCATTGAGGACGTCAGAGATGGGCAGACATGGGATGAAATTAGCTGCTACATGATTGGAGGAGGTGTTGCAGTGATGTGAGTCCTTCCCTCCTGACTCTCCTCTCCTTCGCGCCTTCCACTCGGGCTTGGCCTGTTGTTATCACAACACAAGTGCTGTGCTTACAAGTACAAATATGAACATATTAATAAGTAATGTTGCCTGGGGTGGTGACTGGCCCCTCATTGACTTCAGGCCTGGGGCTGCCGACCGCCCCTATTATAATCCGCCATTGACTCCATGCAGATGTTGTCCTTGGTCAGATTTGAAACTAGGACCCCAGCAGTGCAAGGCATCAGCGCAAGCCACTGAACTACCATACTTTATTACCAGGAAATACTGTGTAGGCAGCTTGCCGCAGCTTTTGGCAAGCAGATGCCTGCTGCCAGTGTGTATGAAAGTGAGGCCCCTCTCTGCCTGCCGCAGAGTCACTCCCCACCTGCCCTCTCCATTGCCACAATCAGCAGAAACTGCCACCACAGCAGCAGCTTCACCCAGTTCTGTGTCCTCAATATGATGCAACCGGAGACCTACTGCCTCAATGTCCAGATTCAGTCCTACCTGGACACTGGCCTTTCCCCAGCACATACCCTGTTTGCTGACCTCATGGACTTCTGGACAGGCAGACTAGAACAGTGGCCCTAACTGGCCCAGTATGCTCTCTCTGTTCCTTCTTGCCAAGCCTCTAGCGAAAACTCACAGAGGGTTTGCAGCTTTCGCCCGGGGTCGTGGTAACACTCAAACGAACCAAGTTGTCTTTAGCCAGTGTCCAAAACATCAGTTACTGCCTTGACTATTAACGCTACATCTCTGCCACTACTGAAACTGGTTGAACTGTGATATGTCCACTTGGCAGCTGAAGGCATTTGTGCTGGTCTCATGTTCATATATGTCCACATTGCTGAGAAAAATTAAGTTTGAATATATGCAAATAAGCCTCTAAGAGGAGGGGGCATTGCCATTACATCTAGAGGTTCTGCTGCCTTTGCAACTGATTGCCCTCTCTACTATGATTGACAGGGACAGGCAGGTGTGATCACTTTTACACTACCTTGCCCTGTCAATCAAAGTTGAGAGGATGCCGCAGTTGCAGAGAGGGCACAGCTTCTAGTTGTAACGAGAATGCCCCCATTGCTCCTAAAGACTCATTTACATAAATTAAAACTTCATTTCTTTTCAGCAATGCAGGAACATATGGACATGGGCCCAACACAGCTTCTTCAGCTGCCAAGCACACAAGCAACAGTTCAGCCAGTTTCATAGGTACAAAACTGCTGACAGACGCCCTTTAACATAAAGAGAAAAGGTATTTTCCTAAAAATTCTGGGGGTCATTTACTAACCAGAAATACACCTATATTAGGTAGATTTCTAGCGCAGATTGCAGCTAAGAGGTCCTTTGCGCCGCAATCTGCGACCTTTCCCCGCTCATGCCAGGTCTAAAAAAGTGGGCGTGGCATTAGCAGGGAAGGGGACTGGCTGTTAGGCCCATCTCATTTACCATTTTCTACGCCTGGTTTAGGCCTAGAAAATGGTCTAAATGTAAAACAGCTAGGAAGCTGAAATTTAGGAGCGGTGCTGCAGTTATGGAGAGGCCAGCGCTTTAGTGTATCAATCGCCAGTTCAGGGGATATGAGGATTGGAGTCTAAAGCGCTGGTCTTAACAAAAGACCTCTTCTTACTCCAAGGAGACTAGAGGGTGTTACATACCAATTTTCAGGGCAAATGGAGCAACTTTAGTTTGGATAGAATCGATTTGGGTGCAAACCAAACTTTTTGAAACAGTGAACTGAATCTTAAAAGGTTCATTCATCTCTATATATATATATATATATATATATATATATATCCTTGATCATCGTACCAAGTAAAACATGAAATGGCTCCATCTGAGATTTAGTTTGAAGCCTGAACATCAGAGTTAGGTGGATGCATACATACATAGCTAACAGCACATCAGCAGAAACCTTATACATATGTTCTTGTAGATAATCTTAGCAAGCTGAATCTGAATGTCACATTGAGCATGTTTCATGGTATGCATATGTCATGATTGAGATACTGTCCATAAAACATATTCTAATCTGTTTTATCCCACAAAATTGCTTACACAGTAGAATTTCAAAATATCCATATATGTGATAAATATATGGAAGATTACAATAGTGCTACTGTATTTACGTTACAAGATTTGAAATTCATACTATCCTATGAAGGTTTAAGCAGCTCCCAGCGACTCTCTCTGTCTTATTCCTGCAGTCATCTCTATGATCAGTTCAGGAAGAACAGGAAGAAGGACAATTGCTGTAAGGCATTGGCCATACACCATAGTAGCCTCATGTACTTTGCTATGTACACCCTTGCTTACATTAAGCTGGTCTTCAGCTCATATCTAAAGTAAAGCTGAGAAGATGACAAAAACGCTTGGTGGTACTCAAGTGATTTATTTTATCTAACTAAAAATGGGGAAATTCTGAAAGAATACAGGGAGAGAGCAGCAGCAGTCGGCATTGCAGGGAGCATGGCCAGCACAGTGACTTCTCGTGTACAGACTCTTAACGGATCTCTCAGGCTTGTGCACGAAACATCAGCAGAGCAGCTAGAGAAGCTGACATCACAGATCATGTGAAATCTGAGAAAGGGACCACTGAAGTTAAAGTAAGTGCATTGAAAAACAATAATAGAATAATATAAAAAATAATATAAAAATAATATAATATTCAGTAGTTCATTCAAGTATAAAGGCAGTAAACCTCTTAAAGGGAACCTGTCACATTGAACACATTGAGCTGCAGGCACCATGTTATAGAGCAGGGGGAGCTGGGCAGATTGATATATTGTTTAATGGAGAAATAGTCAGTATAACTTGTATTTCATTGATTTAAATTCCTGCTCATTCTGGCCTTTAAAGACAGGCGGTCCTATCAGCGATTGACAGCTATCTCTGTATACACAGTCATAGAGGGATGCACTGCATGCACAGTGTGCTCTCCTTCACTTTGGGTGCCCGATTCTGGAGATAGGTGAAGTTCCCACCTCTGAAACCCATTTCTATCTGACGTTGATGACATATCCTAGTGACATGCCACCATTGAGATGAGACAATCCTTTTAACATTAATTGTATTAAAGAGGTTCTGTACGGTATTGGTAACATAATTGTATGTCATGCTATCAATGTTTGTTTGTAATTATCAACTGCTGGAAATCCCTCCATTCACAAGAATCAAAGAGTCATCGTAGCATGGCACATTGCAGTGTTGTAGGCTCCTCCTATGTTTTGTCAGACTCAACATCAATCTTGTCTGTGTACTATCAATGGTATAGGAGTGAAGACCTTCATTTTGTGACCACTTGGCAATACTGGGACAATAGTCTTGCTGACTAAGACAAAGTTTTTCAAATTTAACCTATCCACAAAATAGATGCTGTACAGTATGATCACTGGTGATAGATTGCTAGGATCCCACCAATCCTAAGAACAAGGATAGGTAAATGTTGCTTGTGGGCCCACCCCTTAAAATGCCATTTCCCTCTACTTCTATCTTCTTCACACATGTTCAGCTTCTGAGGCAGGACCATCTGGACATTCTGAAAAGTGGCTGTAATAAGGTCAACCAATTCCTGCAGTACTTCTCCCATCTCCATGCATGACACTCACTTTTTAGCGAAAGGAGACTGATACATGAGATTTTCTCTATAAACTGGGTCCCCTCTCAATCTATCTCTGCAAACGGGGGACGAGATAAGTGAATTGATTCATTAGAATCAAAATTCGACCAGATTTTATTCAAGAATTGTGATTCGGTAAAATCAAAATCTCTTTAGATTTGTTTTGGTAGAATTTTTCGAGAGAGAGAGAAAAAGCAAGAGAGGAAGAACACTTTCTATTCGGGTAGAATCAATTTGTACCTAAATTGCATTTCTTGTCCGATTCGGACTAATTGGACTGAAACAAATTTTATGAAATTTGCTCAACTCTATGGGGGACCTATTGGTCAGACTGATTTGACTACACATTAACAGCATTAATATGCCGGCAATACTTTAAGGATAAATTCCCTATAAATACCTTGTCCAAGTAAATACAACCCCATTTTACTGTATATTTTTTATACCCCACAATAGTGTCTCACTAGTAATATTTGGGCGGTACTATCTATCCTTGGGGAGAGAGTGCGTTAATCGGTGTGAGAAGACTTATAGGCCATTTATGCTCCTCTGGAAAGGTATGCAAATGAGCTCTTAACAAGACACCCAGTTAAGCCAGTACTCTCTGCTCTGCACTAATGAGGGGCAATCACTCTGAAACAGCTGTCTGCAGATGAGGTGTTGGCTTATTTAATATCCAAATCATGTCTCAAGGCCTATTTAAAGGGTTGAACATTGACTTATAGGACAGCTGCCTTACATCTGGTGGCATTAGATGCAGAGCTTGTTAAGAGCTAATTTACATTCCTTTCTTCCCAGAATTCCAGAGGAGCATCAATGGCCTATAAGTCTCCTCATGCCAAGTAAGCCGATCTCTCCCCAAGGATAGACAGTACCCCCAAAATCCTGACTTAGGCCTCTCACCCAGTTAAGCCAGTACTCTCTTCTCTGCATTGATGAGTGTACATGGTCAGCTGAATACACTAATTGGCTGAACATGGTGGCGCTCGTGACCACGCGGTGTTCTGCCGCACACCGTGTGCGCTTGAACTCCATACTCGAATCCTCTCCCTCCCTGCACGCTAATTAGCATGCGGGAAGGTACTGGCATACACTGTAATGCCAGTAGCCATGTTAGCTACTGGCATTACAGTGATTGGCTCGCTAGGGAATGCGTCATCGGGTGCTATAAAGCACCTGGTGACATGTGACTGGCTCATACTGAGCCAGGGAGAGCTGCTGCAAGTAGGGACAGAAGAACGCTAGGTAGGGATAGAATTTGCTCAGAAAAGACCCAAAAGCCCTTTTAAGGGCTATTCTATCTTGCTGGCAAACTTTTTTTTTATTTTGGGGGTGTTAAAAATAGCGCTAGGTGGCCTGCCATTAATGCCACCTTTGCAGCTGCTGCATGCTGTATAATACTCTCTGTATACTATATACCTGACATTCTTTGCTATTATTTCTGCTCTTAAGTCCGCAGTACCTCTTTTGCGTCTCGCTGTATAACATTTGCGCAAGGAGGGACTTATAGTGTAGGGATAGGATTTGGCTAGGCAGGGCTAGTATTTCTGTTCAAAAGACACAAAAATCTATTGTTATATCTGGCTGCATTTTTTTTCTTTTGGGGCAAAAAGAACGCAAGTGTGCCTGACACTACCAGCACGTGCACAGCGTGTGTATTACAACCTTTCAAAAGTTTATATACCTGACATCCGTTGCTATTTTTTCTGTCGTTAATTAAGGCCGCAGTTCCTCATTTGCGTCTGCAGTATAACATTTGCGCAAGGAGGCACATATTATGTAGGGATATGATTTGGCTAGGCAGGGCTAGTTGTTCTGTTCAAAAGACACAAAAGTCCATTGTTAAATCTGGCTGAAATTTTTGTGGTGGGTTAAAAATTGTGCAAGGTTGCCTGACCTTAACACCATCTTTTCAGCGTCTGCTGTCTAACATTTCTGTATCCCAAATAACAGAAACCCGGTGTATTTTTTCTGCAGCTATTGAAGGCGACATTACTAATGTCGCCGTGATTAGCGGCAGAAAGGAACGCAATAAATGTCAGGTACATAGGAGAAACATACATTGTCCTGCACATGTAATGTCACCGTGATTAGCGGCAGAAAGAAACGCAATAAATGTCAGGTATATAGGAGAAACATACATTCTCCTGCACACGCTGCGCAGCTGGTGTTAAGATTAGGTAAACTTGCGCAAATTTTGACCATGAAGAATAACAATATTGCAGCCAGATATAACAAAAGTCCTTAAAAGGACTTTGGGGTCTTTTCAACAGAACAACTAGCCCTGTGTAGCCAAATTCTATACCTACACTATCTGTGCCTAATTGCGCAAACGTTATACATTATATGAATAACGGCAGAAAAAAATGCACTGGATGTCAGGTATTTAGGATACAGAAAGGTTATACTGCACACGCAGCACAGGTATGTGACATTACCTGCGCTGCGTCTGCTGCATAACATTTGCTCATTCGGTTAACTTTTTCTGCTCATACACTAAAACAAAATCTGCGCAACTGTACTTTTGACAAACTTGTATATATACCATTTAGTATGCGCAAGGCGAGCAGTAAGGGACAGGGAAGTGGGCGTGCTGCTAATGGTGCACGGTGGGCGCGGTGAAACAGTGTCTGCTGGCAGAGCACCAGAAACAAAGTCATCCAAAACTCCTAGCTTTTTGTCTCAGTTTGGAGGGTGGCGCAAGACAGGTTCTTGTTAGGTTAACATGTCAGGAGGAGGACCAGAGTGAGGTTAATTTTTTAGGTTAAAAAATTAGGGGTGAGGGCCTGCTGGTGAACCTCTTAAATATTTAAAGGCGAGGGCAGCCTAATAAGCAGTTTGATATGATGGAGGAAGAGGAGGAAGAGGGCGAGAAGAGGAAGGGGTTCATGGAAATACAGTGTATTCAATATACCTTAAAAGCCACATTTAAAGTTCCTTTAAGTTCATTCCTCTGGTGGGGTAGCGAAGTCAGGGGCAATCCAGGCCTTGTTCATTTTGATTAGCATCAGCATTTTCAGTTGACAGGCAGATGCGCTTAGCCCCCAGCGGCACTAAATAACCGCTCCAACAAAACGCTGGCGGCCAGTTCATGCCACGTGTTCAGCTTAGACACCCAATAATTATAAGGCACAGAGGGATTGCTGAGGATGTTGACATTGTCAGATAGGTACTCCTTTACCATTTTACAAAACTTTTCCCTCCTAGTTGTGACACTGGGCCGCTTATCAGAACCTTTTCCACATGCAGCGCTGTCCACCTCTATTGTGAGGAGGTAGAGTTCAAGCGCATGCTCAGGTCGCACAGCAGTCAGTGAGCTGGCAAATGTAAACGAGGCTGCAGCGTTGCCAGACCGGCGGAACCTGTAGGTGACTTTCGGAAATGGGCACCTTCACCAGCAGCTCAGGCAAGTTAGTGTAGGTTTTGAGAAACAGCTGAATCACTAAGTCGAAGCAGTTGTTTGACCTGAGGGAGACTGCTGTTTGTCCTTCCTGTTGGAGGAACAGGTAGACTCATTCCTGTCATTAGTTCCAGGGTCCTATAGGGTCAGTTTGGTTTAGGTTCCTGTGTATGAACTCGCCTACCTTTGAGGCCTGTTCATACTGGTAGTCAATCAAGATTAGAGTCATGGTTTCCTGTCCATCTACCTTCCTTAGTTTCCAGGCCTAATCTTCTTTCCCTCCTACGCTCTGTGTGGTTTTTCCCCCCGACACCTGAGCATGACAGTATGTGTGTGAGCTTGCCAAGCTCCAAAGCCGCCACCAAGTTGCGGCCGTTATCAGACACAACCACGCCTGGTTGTAGGTTGAGTGGCGAGAGCCACAGCTCAGCCTGGTCCCTTGTACCCTGCCACAGCACTGTGGCAGTGTGTTGTTTGTCACCTAAGCAAATAGGTTTCAGCACAGCCTGTTCCCGCTTCCCCACCGCTGTGCTAAACTGCTTCCAGCTACTGACTGATGTCTGACTGGTGCTGCAAGATGAGAATTCCTAGATGGAAGTGGTGGAGGAGAAGGAGGGGTTGCAGCCGCTAATGTAGGTGGTGGCGGAAATCCTGATGGAAGTAGGGCCCGCAATCCTTTGTGTCGGTAGCACCTGTGCCATCCCAGGGTACGACTCGTTCCCAGCCTCCACAACGTATACCCAGTGTGCTGTCAGGGAAATATAGTGCCTGGCCAGAAGCACTTGTCCATGTGTCAGTCGTTAAGTGGACCTTTCCAGTAACTACATTGGTCAGGGCATGGGTTATGTTACGAGACACATGCTGGTGTAAGGCGGTGACAACACACCGGCAAAAATAGTGGCGGCTAGGTACTGAGTAACGAGGGACAGCCGCCGCCATCAGACTGCGAAAAGCCTCAGTGTCCACAAGCAACATTTTCAGTGCCAGCAATTTGTAAAGGTGTGCATTTAGTGCTATGGCCTGTGGGTGGGTGGCTGGGTATTTGCACTTTCGTTCAAAGGCCTGGGGTATGGACATCTGTACGCTGCGCTGGGACACAGAAGTGGATGTGCTCGCTGATGGTGCTTGCGAGGGTCCAGGTGCAGGGGGGAGGCATCTTGGCCTGTGTCTTGGCTAGCACGTAACACAGGGAAAAGGAGGCAGTGGTGTGACCCGCAGACACCGATTGTGGATCCAGGCGTTTGGCCCACCTATTTGGGTGCTTTGCTGTCATGAAGATCATGCTGGTGGTGGTCAGGTTGCTAGTGTTTATGCCCCTGCTCATTTTGGTACGGCACTGGTTGCAAATGACTATTCTTTTATCGTCCACACTTGTTGGTGTGGCCTGCCTTCTCCCTTTTGCCACCCCACTGCCTCTTACAGCCTGTTGCGGTGCTGAGCATCCCTCCCCCCTCTGTACTGCTGTCCTCGCTCAGCTTGCCTCCTTCCCATGTTGGGCCAGTGATTTCATCGTCCACTACTTCCTCTTCCTATTCGGGAAGGAATTTTTTCCCTTAAAGTGAGGAATATTGGCTTCTACCTCACAGGGGTTTTTTGCCTTCCTCTGGATCAACTTGCAGGATAACAGGCCGAACTAGATGGACAGATGTCTTTTTTCAGCCTTATAAACTATGTTACTATGTTACTTCTTCACTCTGGTCCTCATCCTGACAAGTTGACGTTCAGTGCTGCTGACACTCAAAAAAATTTGGGGTGAGGGTCTGCTGCTGATCTGACCGTCTAAAACATTAGGGGCGAGTGCCTGCTGCTGAGCTGAGCGTGTAAAACATTTGGGGCGAATGCCTGCTGCTGATCTGACCGTGTAAAATATTAGGGGTGAGGGCCTGCTACTACTTGCGCTTTATATACAAGTAAATATATGTTTCCTAACAATATTTTCTCTAAAATCAATGTTATATTTTGTTTGGGGGGTATTATTCGGAATTAGTCATTCCATAAAAGTGGCGTAATAGTCGGACATCATCGTGAATATCAGCGACTTTAGAGTCCAAGATGCATCCAGACATCCTCCCCATGCTGTTCCCTAACCATTTCTGTGGTGTTTCCACCATTTTCTGACGTTACCCTATGAACCAGACACCCTCCCCTTTGCAGAGCAGGGGGTGCCTGGTCTTCTCTTATTGACTTCCATTATACTCGGGTGCTCGGCTGAGCACTCAAGCACCACCTAGTGTTCAGCCAGAGCACCCGGGCATCACGGTGCTCGATCATCACTAATGAGGGGCAATCACCCTGAAACAGTTGTCTGCAGATGAGGTGCTGGCTTATTTAATATCCGAGTCATATCTCAAGGCCTATTTAAAGAGCTTAACATTCACTTATAGGATAGCTGCCTTACATCTGGTGGCATTAGAGGCAGAGCTTGTTAAAGGGGTATTCTCATCTTAGACAATGGGGGCATATTGCTAGGATATGTCCCCATTGTCTTATAGGTGCGGGTCCCACCTCTGGGACCCGCACCTATATCCAGAACGGAGCGGGGAGCGATGCGCCTGGAGGACCCCGGGTTTCCGGGGGTCCGGCGACCACCAGGCGCAGGTCCCCGCTCCGCTCATAGAAATGAATGGGAGCCGGGCCGTGCATGCGCGGTGCGCTCCCATTCATTTCTATGGAGCCGACGGAAGTAGCCGAGCAAGCGCTCGGCTATTTTCGGCGGCCCCATAGAAATGAATGGAGGGCGGCTGCACATGTTCGTTCAGTTCGGGGGCTCCGTTCTGGATATAGGTGCGGGTCCCAGCGGTGGGACCCGCACCTATAAGACAATGGGGGCATATCCTAGCGATATGCCCCCATTGTCTAAAATGAGAATAACCCTTTAAGGGCTCATTTGCATTCCTTTCTTCTCACTATTAGTACAACCCAATGTGCTTACTGCACACTAGTGTTGCTACTCAACAGAAACTCACACTTGGCCCTAAATTCACACTCACCTTTCTCCTTCCCAGGGTAGGACTGTTTGAATCCAGAATAGTTTCCTCTGGTGGGCTCAGAACTCACTCCAACACTTGCACCTGTCTCTAGCATCTTTCATCTATATGGCAAAACAGGATAACTGTATTTATGCAACAGATTTTACATTTTAAGGAACACATTCTCCCAGTGGTCAACATACTGAAGAATTATTCTGTTCATTGATATAAAGTCAGGATGA
Organism: Rhinella marina; assembly: GCA_900303285.1. Lineage (NCBI taxonomy): Eukaryota > Metazoa > Chordata > Amphibia > Anura > Bufonidae > Rhinella > Rhinella marina. Next base: position 48,319 of record ONZH01011230.1, read on the forward strand.
GAATATGTATGAAATGACCAAACCAGAGCTGCTCTGAATACTTTGTAACATGACAGAGTTCTTCTTATTATGTGGATCACTGCATTCGCAACTGTTTTTACCATACATCAGGACACTCAATAATTTTTCAAAATTTTTTGATATTTACAGAGAGAAAAGATAGATATGTGTTAAAGTGGATTCCATTTCTCTGCCTTAAGGTTAACGAAATTTGCTTTGATCAATTTTTCCGTTTGATTGAAAGGTGCTTTTTCAGAAAATGTCACTCGAAAATTATTTAATAAAAAGGAAAATGTGAATTTGTTTGGGGTGAAGAAGTGCTGAAAGTGCTGTTTTTCAGCCTCCACATTGATTTATGATCTCAATATAAACTCTCATTTCTTTTTTTAATGAAGTCCAAACTGCAGGTCCTGATTATTGTTGTAATTGTAATTATGTAATTTTCTAGAAAAAGTACAGTTCCGCCGCATTACTAATATTCAAATGTACACGGCAGTGCTTCGTCAAAACTGTTTGCTAATTAAGAGGCTCAGATTGCAAAACACAATGCAGAAGAAAAAGCTGCACTGATTTTATAGAGGCTCTAAGGGTGGCAATAATTGAAAAGTGTCACCCCCTCCACCTAAATTTTAAAAAAAAGCTTTTTACAGCCATTGCTTCTCTTTCTGTGGTTATCGAAGCAAAAACATGTCTCTAATAACATTTAGAATTATTATATCACACGCATGCAGTTTTCCACTTCCACATCTAGCTTTGGCCCAAAAATCTGCATGACAAATAGTTTTTATTTTTCTGAAAAACAATGTGAAACCTCTTGTTCTGTTTTATGTAAATAAATCATAATCACCATTCCAAGATATTTTTTGAAGATATTTGTATCCTGTCAGTGAATGAAGGCATGCATACCTAGTCTGGCTTTCAGCTAATAAGTTAAAGGGGTTATCCAAGACTAAAAATGTCCCCCCATATGCCCCTCACACTGGATATACTTATCTTTCTCCCCACTCCCTTCAACGCTCCTGGTCCCCGCACTGCCGCTGATGCTTCTCCCTGTGCGCGGATGAAAACATCCGGTCTTGAGGAGAGCAACCAATGTCAGGTGGGGACGGGGACGAGCCTCCCTGGCATTACGGGTGACGCTAGGGGGGCTCTCCCCCGTCACCGCCTGCCATTGGCTGCTCCCTCGGACACTGAATGTTTTCATCTGCGCACAGGGAGAAGCATCAGCGGCGGTGAAGGGACCAGGAGCGGCGCAGGGAGCCAGGTAAGTATATTCAGTGTGAGGGGCCTGGGCATATGGGGGGGGGGGTATTTTTTAGTCTTAGATAGCCCCTTTAATATCAGTGTACCCGGTCACAGTGCATTTTCCATACGGGATACAAAAGTATCCAATCCTCACTTGAAAGTAGGACTAGGTATTAGCCCATTTAAATACTCTGAATATAGACAAGAGTGTTTCTGTTTCAAAAGTGACCACAGCATCTGAGAGGACTAAAACCCATAAGCTGCATGTTTCCTGGCCTGGGCCGTCTTTCCCTGGCTGAGATCAGAAAAGAAGATCCATGTTAATAATGGGCCCAAGACTGTACAAGGCTTCCAGGCAGATTACTAGTAAATTCCAATGCTGGCCTTTAGGTGGCAGCACTGCATTGGAATAGACTGAATCCCGTATTCTGTAATGGATAGATATTCATTACAGAATGTAAGTGTAAATCGAATAATTGCATGTTATAGTCACCTAGAGTTTGAAAGAAAAAGTTACAAAAAAAAATGGAACTTCAAATCACCCCTTTCTGTAAAAATAAATAAATAAACAATAAAAAATTACACATCATGGGCATCGCCATGACCAAAAATGCTTGTACTATAAAAAGAAAAAAAATATATATATATTGGGGCACGTTTATTAACACCCTATATCTGGCGGTGGATTCGTTGAAGTTATGAAGAGACGCTGGCCTCTACATAACTTCGGCACATCCAGCACCGATTCTTAATGTAAGACAGCTTAGTTGCTGTCTTACACTTAAACCATTTTATTTTCAATAATTTTTATTAGGTTGTTTTATACAAAGCTGTAACAGCATGTAAGAATACAGCAAATAAAAGGAGACAGAAACAAAGAAATGAAATTAAAAAAGCATCAAATAATTACAATACCGGTGGTGCTATTACATATATGTCAGCATAAAGGAGCCGCAGTGAACAATTATTAGCCTCTCTGTGGCCATCTACACAGGAGCATAAAAGTGTTGTTTGAATGTAAACTAGCTGTACCTACCACCCCCAAGTTATAAGGAAAGTTACATTGAAGTGAGTATGGGGTCATCTTAAGTCCCTCACCAGATAGGGTCTGGACGAAGGATCGTATGTTGGCTTGATAGCCCAGGTAGCCACTGATTATGGACCTTGATTCTGGATTGCAAGGAGAGGGTTTGTGTTGGATATTTTGGTTTATGACAAGCTATGATTTTCCTAGTGGCTGTGAGAATATGTGCTGGAACTAGGAATATTAGGGAATCCTATGCCCAGGATGGCTTACTATGGGGGTATATCCGATTGAAGGTCAGAAATATCCATCAATAAGGTCTGCACTTTAGACCAGAGAGTGTGAATGAGTGGGCAATGCCACCACATATGTAGAGGTCAGGGTTAGGGTTAGGGAAAGGAAATGTCGGATTTGGAGGCATTGGTAGAAGAAAGAGTTAGATAAAGAATACTTGCTGTGTAGGGTTTCAAATGAGTGAAGGGTATGGCCATCATAGAGTTTGCCAGTTGTATCTATCCCTCGATATGTCTACGGAGTGAGTTTTACTTAGATCATTTTGATGAATGAAACAGGCTTGATATGGGGGCACAGTGGGCTGATCCGAGGTCTGATGGGGGCAGAGTGGAATGATATGGGGGCTGATGGGCTGATCTGAGGTCTGATGGGGCACAGTGGGCTCATATGGGGCACAGTGGGCTCATATGGGGGCTGATGGGCTGATCAGAGGTCTGATGGGGGCACAGTGGGCTGATATGGGGGCTCAGTAGGCTGATATGGGGGCTGATCTGAGGTCTGATGGGGGTTGAGTGGGCTGATCTGAGGTCTGATGGGGACTGAGTGGCTGATTTGAGGTCTGATGGGGGCTGAGTGGGCTGATCTGAGGTCTGATGGGGGTCTGACATGAAGGGCTGATATGGGGGTCTGATGTGATGTCCTGAAATTTATGAGCGTCTGATATTAGGATCTGATGTGAGGTCTGATGAAAAATATTTTTTTCTTATTTTACTACTCTAAAAATTGGGGTGTGTCTTATCATCCGGTGCGTCTTATAAAGCAAAAAATATGGTACTTTTTAATTCCTCTATTGACATAGCCATACGAGGGCTTATTTTATGTGGGGCAAGTATTTTTTTAACTGTACAAATTTTTTGAGACGATGGTGTGAAAAAACAACAGAATTCCACCACTGTTTTAGAATTTAGCTTTTACAGTGTTTTCTGTAACTCCAGTCCCATCAATAAAATCCAGCACCCACAAGCGATGGTGTGGGCCTCGCTCCTGAGCCTATGCCATTGCCATGATGACCCTGCAACTGTGATGTAATAGTATGTCATAGAGGAGAAAAGGGTTAGACTACTTTCACATTAGCCAGCAGGCAGCTCTGGCGGATGAACAGCCTGCCGGATCCGTGCTGCCGCTAGTGCACGTCTGCGGCCGGAACTACGCTCCGGCCCCATTCACTATAATAGGGGCGGGTTGGCCCCTCGTCACAGTCACAGTCCTGGGGATAAATAGATCATGGGAGAGATCTCTGTACTGACTCCTGATATATTTATACATAGTTATTAGATCGTCTTTTTTCTAAAGTGAATAACCCTAATTTTGATAATCTTTCTGGGTACTGTAGTCCACCCATTCCAGTTATTACTTTAGTTGCCCTCCTCTGAACCCTCTCCAGCTCTGCTATGTCTGCCTTGTTCCCAGGAGCCCAGAACTGTACACGGTACTCCATGTGTGGTCTGACTAGTGATTTTTAAAGTGGCAGGACTATGTTCTAATCACGGGCATCTATGCCTCTTTTGATGCAACCCATTATCTTATTGGCCTTGGCAGCAGCTGTCTGACACTGGTTTCTGCAGCTTAGTTTGCTGTTCACTAAAATTCCTAGGTCCTTTTCCATGTCAGAGTTACCCAATATTTTACCATTTAGTATTTACTGGTGACTTGCATTATTCCTTCCCATATGCATAACTTTACATTTGTCAGTGTTAAACCTCACCTGCCACTTCTCTGCCCAAGCCTCCAGTCTATCCAGATCCATCTGTAGCAGTGTACTGTCCTCTTCTGTGTTAATTACTTTACACAGTTTAGTGTCATCTGCAAAAATTGATATTTTACTGTGCAAGCCTTCTACAAGATCATTAATAAATATATTGAAGAGAATAGGGCCCGATACTGACCCCTGTGGTACCCCACTAGTTACAGTGACCCAATCTGAGTATGTACCATTAATAACCACCCTCTGTTTTCTATCACTGAGCCAGTTACTTACCCACATACAGACATTTTCTCCCAGGCCAAGCATTCTCATTTTATATACTAACCTTTTATGTGGTACAGTGTCAAATGCTTTGGAGAAGTCCAGATATACGACATCCATTGATTCGCTGCGGTCCAGTCGTTCCATTAATTTCAATGGGACGGCTTGTTCCTAGTCAAGTGTATAGAAATGAGCTGTTACATAGAAATGCATGAGACAGCTTGTAATTACACCTGCTCACCGCTGTGATATTGATGGCGAGCAAGTAAACAATGAAGGGAAGGCTGTGCTGACACGAGCGCAAACTTCTGATCAACTGGGGTGTCGGATCCCGGCCGATCTGATATTGATGTTATGTTTAATTTTCATATAATGTAAGGAACATATTCTCTTAAAGGGGTTGTCTCACTTCCCTAGTTGTTGGCTGCCTCGCTGCTCTCAGGGCCTCTCTTCCCTGCTTTCTGGGGGCGGAGCCGAACTCTGTGATGCGAAGCAAAGCAGGCCTGGCAGCGAGGAAGTAACCCCGCCCCCTGTCTGTGCGTGCTGGCTCCCGAGGCTGTCAGTAAGGAGATTCTTTATCGGCCTCTGAGAGAGCAGCAGAGCAGATCGTGACATCCAGTGATAAGTTGCTTGTCACAATCTGTTTTGTGTGCTGTGTAAAAATTCCCCCTCCTGTCAAAAACAGTTTACTCTACCCGGTAGTGACTGTAAGCTATTTTCCCTGTCACTGCCTCCCTGCAATGTAGTTGTATTTATGTCATTGCTTCTCAGTGACCATCCATGTCCTTGTAATACTCTGCCATCCTCCATTATTCATGGCATTATTATCTTGTGGCCGAACCCCCCCCCTCCCCCTGTTCACCTGCTCATGTCTTTATCTGTATGTATCTATCACAGTTACAGGGCTGTAGCGCACACCCTGTAACTGTGATAGTGATCGCTCCCGTGAAACACAGCTGGAGAGCAGAAGATGAGTGCACTTGCGTGGCCACCGCTCCTGACAGTATAGCGGTGGCCGTAACCTCTAGAAACGAGCATCACATTTGGGGGTATAAAGATGAAATTTACAGGAGTTACATCCTGTTTTGAAAAAGAAAGTATATTAAAGAAATGTTTGATGGCGTCCATGGAATGGATATGAAGCGGATTATGGAGGTGAGACAACCCCTTTAAGGACTTTGGTCTCTAAAAGACTTTAAAGACTTTGGTTCCCTAACTAAAGGCACCCAATTCATTGCATTGTGTAAGCACAAATCATTAGTGACTTAATTCTGACATTACCGCTGTGATATTCGGCAAGCACTTTTCATTACAAATGTACGACATATTCTGATAATTGCAGCAGACATACAAAATTTTGACTTTGTTCAGTAGAACTTTCCCTAGAATTAGACATTGTATGATTTCCATTTCAAACTTTCAAATAATCAGGTATGGAAAATAAAAATATAACAATGTTATATGGCGTGAAATCTTCCTCGTACCATGAATGTATTTGAAAAAGGCTTATGAGTAATAAACCTCAGTGTTGATGGAAGTTGTAAAAGATCTTTCACTAAAGCCATGCCCCAATCTGCCTGGAAACCACACAAAATGGTTTAATACAAATTTGCATGAGCCCAATAGTTTATGGTTAAAATTGATGGTCTGTCCTACAAAACGTTGGCAAATATGTAAATTAAAGGGGTTTTCTGGAATTTTAATATTGATGACATTTCTAAATATCCGACACCCGATACCCCAGCCCATTAGCTGTTTAAAGAAAAGTCTACGCTGCCTTCCCTTCATTGTTTACCTGACCTTCTCCTATGAAACATTACATTTCAGTTTTTACAATATTCCGCAAACCCATCCAAATAACATCGGACCAAAACAAGCATGCACAGCCTATGGTCATCTATTATTGGTGGGAATTATGTCTTTAGACCATTAAGAATGGTCCATGTTATGCTAAACCACCTGATGAAAGAGTCTCTTGGCTCTTAAAACGTGAAAATATCCTTTGCAAGCTTCACAGATTTGGTTATCCAATAAAGGCATCACTGCTTTAACCCCTTCAACCCCGGGCCTGTTTTCACCTTCCTGCCCAGGCCATTTTTTTGCAAATTTGACACATGTCACTTCATGTGGTAATAACTTTGGAACGCTTTTACTTATCCAGGCCATTCTGAGATTTTTTTCTTGTCACATATTGTGCGTCATGACAGTAGTAAATTTGTGGCAAAATATTTCATTTTTATTTATAAAAAAACTACCAAATTTAGCAAAATTTTTTAAAAAATTAGCAAATTTCAAAATTTCAATTTTTCTACTTTCAAAATACATAGTAATACCTCCAAAAATAGTCATTATTTTACATTCCCCATATATCTACTTTATGTTGGCATCATTTTATAAATGTCATTTTACTTTTTTCGGACGTTAGAAGTCTTCGAAGTTTCGAAGCAATTTTTCAAATTTTCAATAAAATTCCCAAAACCATTTTTAAGCACCAATTCAGATATAAAGTGATTTTGAGGGGCATATGTAATGGAAACCACCCATAAATGACCCCATTTTAGAAACTACACCCCTTAAATTATAAAAAAATGATGTTACAAAGTTTGTTAACCCTTGAGGTGTTCCACAAGAATTAAAGGAAAATGGGGGTGAAATTTCAAAATTTAACTTTTTTTGGTAGATTACTCATGTTAATAATTTTTTTCTTGCAACACAGCAAGGGTTAACAGCAAACTAAACCTCAATATGCATTACTGATTCTGCAGTTTACAGGAATACCCCATATGTGGTGGTAAATGTCTCTATGGGTTTGTGACAGTGGTCAGAAGGAAAGGATCGCCATACAAATTTTGGAGGCAGATTTTGCTAGAATGGTTTTTAGACACCATTTTGTAATTGAGAGACCCTGACGTACCCCTACAGTGGAAACCCTCAAAAAGTGACCCCATTTTGGAAACTACACCCTTTAAAGAATATATTAAGGGGGGTACTGGCCACTTTGACCCCCTTTTACGGAATTTAGAAACCCTTGGCTGTGAAAATGAAAAGTTTCATTTCTTCCAATAAAATGTTGCTTTAGCCCCAAATTTTTCATTTTCACAAGAGGTAACAGGAGAAAAGCACCCCATAATTTGTTACCCATTTTCTCCTGAATACGGCAACACCCCATATGTGGTGGTAAACTGCTGTGGGGGCACATGGCAGGACTCAGAACAGAAGGAGTGCCTTGTGGATTTTGCAGAACAGATTTTGATGTTATGTGGGGGCTCATTTTTTGCGGGATGAGGTGACGTTTTCATTGGTACCATTTTAAGGTACATAAGACTTTTTGATTGCTTGGTATTACACTTTTTGTGAGTCAAGGTGAAAAAAATAGCTGTTTTGGCATAGTTTTTAAAAAAATTTTTTTTACAGCATTCACCTGAGGAGGCAAATCATGTGATATTTTTATAGAGCAGGTTGTTACGGACGCAGCGATACCAAATATGTCTACCATTTTTATTTTTGGAAAGTTTTACACATTAGATGCCTTTTTGAACAGAATAAAATCTTTTTTTTTTGTGTTGCTATTTTCTGAGAGCCATATTTTTTTATTTTTTCTGGGCGATTGTCTCAGGTAGGGTCTAAATTTCTGCGGGACGAGATGACGGTTTGATTGGTACCATTTTGGGGTAAATACGACTTTTTGATCGCCTGCTATTACACTTTTTGTGAGACGAGGGAAAAAAATGGCTGTTTTGGCATAGTTTTTTTAAAACAATTTTTGCAGCATTCACCTGGGGGGCCATCTCATGCAATATTTTTATAGAGCAGGTTGTTACGGATGCGGCGATACCCAATATGCCTAACATTTTTATTTTTGGAAAGTTTTACACATTTGATTTATTTTTGAACAGAATAAAATCTTTTTTTGTGTTGCCATTTTCTGAGAGCCATATTTTTTTAATTTTTCAGGCGATTGTCTCAGGTAGGGTATCATTTTTGCGGGACAAGATGAAGGTTTGATTGGTACCATTTTGGGTTAAATACGCCTTTTTGATCACCTGCTATTACACTTTTTTGAGGGAAGGTGACCAAAAAATGGCTGTTTTGCCACTTTTTTTTTGTTTTTTTTTACTGCATTCACCTGGCGGGGTGGATGATGTTATATTTTTATAGAGCCGGTCTATACGGACGCGGCAATACCTAATATGTATACTTTTCTTTTTTTCCCCTTTTTTTTTTACAATTTTTTTAACTTTATTTTGGGAAAAGTGTACTTTTTTTTTACTTGAAACTTTTATTTTTTTGTGAAACTTTATTTTTTTTAACTTTTTTTTCACTTTATTTAATTTTGGGGGGGTCTGATCCCCTTAACAATGCATTACAATACTGTTGTATCGTAATGCATTGGCTTTAAGTGTATTACTCAATGTAATACACTTACAGCCTGCTTCCTGTGCGATCCAGGGGGCTGGATCCAGGCAAGCAGGGATAGCAGCCACGATGCCTAAGGAAGGCATCGGGCTGCTATCCAAGCCATTGGGTCCACGTCACAGCAGCGCGGGGACCCGATGGACTCCCCTTCCTCTCGCCCACATTGCATGTGCCGCGGTCAGCGCTGACCGCGGCACATCGAGGGTTAATATGCCCGCATCGGTGAAAACACCGATGCGGGCGTACGCAGCAGGGGTCCGGCTACTGGGCACAGCCTGTCCCCCGCAGCTGATTGGGCGGGCGCAGCTCCTGCACCCGCCCAATCAGCGCGCCGTACTAGTACGGTGCTGGGCGGCAAGTCCCTCCCCACAGCGCCATACATGTACAGCGCTGGTTGGGAAGGGGTTAATACTTTTGTCTTTTTTAATGTGTCATCTGGAACTGACCTATTGTTTAAATCACGTTTTTATATTTAACATATTTTTAAATTGTTTTTTATTGTTATTTTTAATTTTCCATGTCAATATCTATGTTTAAACAAAAACCATAAAATCCAGCAGTTTTCACACTGGCCACTCAGCCCAATAATACACAGATCACTTTACTGCTGTTATTTGCTTAGGCCTCTTTCACACCAGCGCCAGCACGGATCCGGCGGGTGAAGGGTGCCGCCGGATCCGTGCTGCCGCATGAACACATGTGGGGCCAGAGCAGCGCATACACATACACACACACACACACATACACACATACACACATACACACAGACACATAAACATACACAGACACATAAACATACACAGACACTTACCTGTTCCAGCAGCTCCGGACATGACCAGCATTGAGGAGGACAGTTTGCACAAGGGTAAGTTTACCCACATCGCCACCTGCTGGAGGGAGGGGAAATTGCAGGGAGACGGATCCGTCATGAACTCCATTGAAAGTCAATGGAGGACGGATCCGTTTACCATTGTATCACACCAAACTGATCCGTCCCAATTGACTTGCATTGGGGGTCATGGGGATGCCCAGACCGGAGAGCAAACCACAGCATGTTGCGGTCTGCTCTCCGGTCTGGGGACGGAACGGAATGCTTCTAGGAGCATTCCGTTTTCTTCAGTTCAGTTTTGTCCACATTTACAATGAATGGGGACAAAACTGAAGCGCTTTATTCCAGTATTGAGCCCCTATGACGGAACTCAATACCGGAATATTAAAACGCAAGTGTGAAAGTAGCCTTATCTATCATTCTAATGCTAACTATAATGATACACCTCTGTGTACAGATAAGACAGGATCCTCCATACACAATAGGTGATTGTCAAAGCTTTTCTATTCTTTGCTTGTACAATGAACTCTGCACAGGTCACAGAACATTCCTAGAAAACTCTCCCATAGAAGTCAATGAGGTCACCTCCAGACCATTGTGTCTATGGACCCTGGGACTGCCATAAAGCAAGAAAAAGAAAAAATACCTGAAATAATGGCACTGAGTTTTTACATTTTAAATTATATATATATATACACACACACACATATGTTTTGTTTACAGTTTATTACTTTTGCACAATAAAAACTGTTGGTTAGTTAAAATACCCAGATTTTTTTTTCTTTCTACGGGGTTGTGTGAGACCTTGATTTTGAGGGATGACTTGTACTTTTCATTGATATAATTTTGGGTTACATAACACTTTTTCATCCCTTTTTACTTTTTTTGGTGTTGAATAATTCTGGCATTGTTTTTTTATGCCACTCACCATATGGGATGAATTAAAGGATATTTATGTTTTGCGGGTAATTATGGATGTGGTTATAGCAAATATGAAAGGAGATTTTATTTTTGATATTTTTTATCCATTGAAAAGCCCTTTCTTTAATGGAAAAATGTGTATTTTTTACATTCAGTAAAACTTTTTTAATTGTTTAAACTATTTACTAGTCACACAAGAGGACTTTAACAGGCAACCTTTTGATTGCTTCTAAAATATGTTGTACAATGTTTTGTACTGTCAGTGCTAATCTGACAGTCACCAGCTGAATGCGGCAGAGAGGCGCTACTTTCTAGGAATACAATTCTGGCAATGTGGGTATTAGAGCAGGAGCCTGGCTTTCATGTGAAAGTTGAGACCCTGCTCTCTGCTGCACAGAAGACCCATGCAGCGCTTAGACTCCTAAATCATAGACAAGAATAGGCATTTTCTATATAGTGTCGCCCCTGTGCATTCCACAAAACGCATGTGGCCAATATCCGTGTTTTGCAGATCAGCAATTTGTGGACTGCAAAACATGGCTTGGTTGTGTGAATGTAGCCTAATACAAAAAGGAAATAAAAAAAGCCAATTAAATATTTCTTCATTCAGATAACAATAATATGTGCATTACACATATGGCGTTAGACTGAACACTGTCATGCACTTTCTAGAATAAATATGGTGGTTGACTGAACTGGCCAGAGGAGCTCAAGAGCATACCCCCACTATTGCATAAAAATGTCCGTAGTCCTCAGCTCTCCACAGTTTAGCTCCCCATGTCTGATAAGTTGTTACTTCTGCTTTAAGTTTCCATTTAGAAAAGGTCATATGTCAAGAATGAGACTTTGCCTGTTCTCCAGGTATATAAACACTGTTAAAATGTTAATGGTATTCATGGATTGTAAAGCTCAGAGGTTCCCCCTTAAAGTAGACGCTAATGGAATGGAAATTCATCCGTGTCTTCTTCAAGCTTCCCATGCTGGCTGAGTCACTGAGGCAAGAAGAGCTCGGTTTAACATCAGCTCCTGGCAAGTGTTGTGCAAACTAAAGAAGAAGAGGAGAAAATGGAATAAAAATGCATTTAAAGCTCTAGTAGAATGAAAAGAGGAACCTTTCAAGTCATATCTGCAAAAGGTTTCCAGTCGTTTTAACAAATCTTACTCTATAACACATCCTAGCTGTCTCGCCACAATTTGAATGCTATCGTTTATGAAGAACTGATAGGCGTGAACAACATCTTTCTGTATCTTCTTCTAACATGCAGAGTAACTTAAATTTGTTGATCTCAGAGGAATAAAATTGAAGGGAATTGTTTTGGAATGAAAAATAGATTTTAGACTTGCAATATAATATTGTAGGTTGTATTAATGTACAATGCTATGCTAGACTTACTCAGGCTTGTATGGTCAGAGCGTGATTGAAGGTGTACATCCACAGTTGGATGTATTCCTCTAGGATATTACTGTTAAAACAACATAAATCAGTTTTAGTACAAGAACACGGGAATGATAAAAGATCACGATTTCTATTTATGAATTGGACATGTACAGGCATCTCCAAAATTGTAATGTCTTTATTATACTTTGTACAATGAAATTCAAGTTAATGTATTCCACAAAGCCTGTATTTGATCTGTGTGTTACAGATGAGTCCCTGAATAAATCCATATTAGGGTACATCCAACACAGTATGGGCTTCCTAGCAACCTAAAATATGCCTCCCCCTATGGACATAATTGGATGGTCCAATGTGGCATATGCGCTGATTGATTTTATTTTAATGTATAAAACTAGAGATGAGCAAATCTTTTTAAGATTCTGTTCATTTCAGGTTTGCCAAATTAAAAAAAAATTTTTGACCCAAAAGTTTTGACAGTAGCATTTGGCAGCAACAGTAGTGGCAGTAGTAGCAGCATAGCATGGAACATACAAGGCAGTAGATTGGCTGTTCATGGGTAGCAGTAGAATAAGTAGTAGTGGCGGATGTATATGTTAATAGTGGTGGCAATAGGGCATTATTAGCCATATGGTTTATGTAGGCAAGCAGACAGTCATCAGCAGATTAATGATGGCAGGATCGTTATAATGGCATCAGCAGCTATACGGAACATGATGGTAGGCTGGCAGGCAGACAGCAACAGTGGCAATATGGGGCAAAGTCAGCAAGACTAGATCTATTCATTGGACTCACCAGAGAAGTGCACAAATCCTCTCAAATCCAGGCTTGATTCATTTTGACAAAAGTGATGTTTTCAACACTGGTGATGGACAACTTGCATGTTGGTTCTGCCTGCCCAGAAGTCCAGGGAACAAGTTATTCACTGGAGACAGAGTCCAAATAGGACTGAAACTGAGCATTGAGGGTATAGGTCTTCGGTTGCTGATTTGCCTTAGCCTGGCTCAGCATTTGAAAAGACTGTTCCATTATGTTGAAGAAACTGAACTGGCTGGTGCTGCATAAGCTTTTTATGTTTGTGGCAGTGGAGAGGGCAGAAGTTGGGTGACTCTTCAGGGGACGGAGAATGGCCACCCTTTCAGACAAGCTGAAGGCTGGCGTTTGCTCGCTGAAAGCTGCAGAAAGCTTTGTCTTTCCTAGTAATAAAGCAATTTGTCCTCCCTTTCGTTGGGAGGAAAACACTTCCCCATTCTGCTTTGATAGCAAGGATCTAAAAGCATGGCTATCCAGTGATCATCAGACTTTTTCATGTGGATGATATGCCTGTAAGTGCATAAGCAAGAAAGCATACAGCTTGGCACTTTGGCCAGCGTGCCCAGTGGTTTACGGCTCTTCCCTGCACTGAGATGATTGGGTGACATGGCCGGTGTCATTGTCATCATCATCCTCCAGCTCTTCCACCTCTGACTTCTCCTCCTTGTCTAGTGGCAGCTCCTTATCACACCGATGCAACCTACAAAATGTCCAAAATATAAAGTGTGGGAGTGGAATTGTTTAAACATAACTTTTGAATGAATCAGTGACAATTAGATAGGAGGGTAGGTATCCAAATTATTAAGTAAAGTTCACTGAAAGGATACAAAAAGTAAAAAAATAAAAAATTCCTTTACTGATACACTAAATAGAATAGCTTAAAGAGGGGCACTAGCCCTATGTATCTCCTAAACCCCTACTCAGGATAAGAACATCGGATGGGATGGGGAAATCCCCAATATTCCCGTTATATGGTAATCCAAGGGGAAGTTTACCCAGTTGGTCATGAGCACAAGAAAAACCACAAATACCGTGCCCAAGATTGAAAGGTCACTAGGAGTGGGGAGGTACTGAAAATTATTGTCTATAGTGGCCCCTCAGACTCCGTACAAATCACGTGAATGTTCTGAGAGCTTAGAGGGAATCTAATATATAAAGCTGAGTGTATGTGTGTGTGTGTGTATGGCCACTAAAGGAATCCCCACCGCTGCAGCTACAATCACAAAATTTGGCACACATGTAACAGGTTTCCAGGAAGGTTTTAGAACAGTTTTCAGCTCTCCAGGACGTACCGTTCCTGAGATATTCCCAATAAATACATTAGCCAATAGTAGCCTGGTCACATGACCCTTATCAGCCAATAGAAGCTCACAGGCAGTCTCCACACACCAGGTTTCTATGACAACCTAGCCAGTTCACTGCTGTAGGTCTGCATTAAAGAGGCAGAGCACTGTGGATGACAATGGTAAAGGGGTATTTCGGTTACCATAACTATAACTTATGTTTTAGACTAACTCATCATCAATCATTACCTCATATAATGTAAATTTCACATATTTACCGTTCAGTAGTAATAAAAGATGTTTTCTTCCACTGCTACCCACCTTCCTCCTAAATTACTATGGCATCGACCTGTAATTCAGGCCACCGTCAAAAGAAGGACTTAAAAGCACCACCCCCAGGTCCCACTAAGTCACGCCCCTGACTCAGTCAGGCCACACCCCTTCCATGGCGCATTTGACCGGGATTAAAAATATAGGTAAAAATCACCTTCTGTCAGCTGCAGGGGTGGGGGGAGGGTGACTTTCTCCCTGCAGCTCATGCTCAGACTGCACAGTGCTGCTGCTGAGAGTGAGCTGTTCAAAAGGACATCCCTGTGTCCATCCAGGCCCTGCGCATGACAGAGGACAGGGAGTCTGAAAGCCAGACTGTCCAGCCTAAAACAAGACCTCTGGCCACCCTTGGGCCAGGCTGATGTTAGGGTGACCAGATGTCCGGATTTAGGCTGGACAGTCCAGTTTTCTGGCTACCTGTTCTCTGTCCGACGCAGTGCCTGGACAGACACAGGGATGTCCACCCTTTCAGTAGCTCACACTGACAGCTTCTCCTCCGTGTCTTCACGGAGCCAGGGGGCGTGGCCTCATGTTTAGTGGTGTGTCTTCATGGGAACTGGGGGTGCTGTTTCACGTTTGGGGGAATGGCCGGTGAGGTCTGGCTTTCTGGGGTGAAGACAGTGGCCACTCTAGCTGCTGTGGAGGTCACAGTTAAAGGGGCGGCTGCTGTAGAGATCACTGTTAAAGGGGCGGGCTGCTGTAGAGGTCACTGTTAAAGGAGAGGGGCTGCTGTAGAGGTCACTGTTAAAGGGGGCGGGCTGCTGTACAGGTCACTGTTGAATGGGCGGGCAGCTGTAGAGGTCACTGTTAAAGGGGCGGGCAGCTGTAGAGGTCACTGTTAAAGGGGCAGGCTGCTGTAGAGGGTCACTGTTAAAGGGGTGGGCTGCTGTAGAGGTCACTGTTTAAAGGGGCGGGCAGCTGTAGAGGTCACTGTTAAAGGGGCGGGCTGCTATAGAGGTCACTGTTAAAGGGGCGGGCTGCTGTAGAGGTCACTGTTAAAGGGGCGGGCTGCTGTAGAGGTCACAGTTAAAGGGGTGGGCTGCTGTAGAGGTCACTGTTAAAGGGGTGGGCTGCTGTAGAGGTCACTGTTAAAGGGGCGGGCTGCTGTAGAGGTCACTTTTAAAAGGGGGGCCTGCTGTAAAGGTCACTGTTAAAGGGACGGGCTGCTAGAGAGGTCACTGTTAAAGGGGCGGGCTGCTGTAGAGGTCACTGTTATAGGGGCGGGCCGCTGTAGAGGTCACTGTTAAAGGAGCGGGCCGCTCTAGAGGTCACTGTTAAAGGAGCTGACCGCTGTAGAGGTCACTGTTAAAGGGGTGGGCACTGTAGAGGTGACTCTCGATATCTTTTAACGACACACACACACAAACAGTAAATGAAATAAATTAAATATACCCGGGCGAAGCCGGGTCCTTCAGCTAGTCCACTATAAAAGAGGGTATCTCCTATAAAATCACTGGGTAGGGTATAGAGATACAAACGTGCTGGTAATCAGAACCCTAAGTTTCAGTGAAGGAAAAGTGTTACTCCATAGCGTTTCAGTTATCACCAAGTTAATCAGTGCCAGCTAAATCTAAGCAGTATAGATAACCCCCTATATATAAATATAATCTTCCCTGTGAGCTCAACGTGTTTCAACAGGGGTGCCTGTATCATCAGGAGTGTAAGGATAGATACCAGAGGTACAAAGATAGATAAAGTAGGGACTCAGCTGATGGTGTGGGGTCTCTATTGGAAAAACAAGAGAGGAGGATCGGACAAATGCCGTAGTTGGTGGGGTCCCAACTGTTGGTGTGAGGCCGCAACCAATGGAATGTAGAAAGAGATAGAGATACACGTGCGGCAGCCTCACATAGGCGTTGTGAGACAGCAAGCCCAGCACTGGTTTGGCCGTGGCGCGCACACCGCTGCACAGGATTTTAAAGGAAGCGTCCCACCTACTAACTTGGTACACCCAATCCGGTTCTAGTATGGCAAACTGGGTAAGGTGTTTGAAACTCTCCACTACTGTTGCTGAAGGTAGCTAGGGGACCAAGAGGTAAAGAGTAAGGAGGGGATGCGGGGGAAGATATACAATAAAGCAATAGGGATATCAAGTGGAGTACGGACAATATATAGAGGAATTAAATGATGCAGAAATGTAACTACTAATAGTAGTTAGACCGATACCACAAAGAGTGTATTTATTATCCATATCGGTACATACATAAACATTGGTCAAGCGTATAGTAGGGGCAAGAGAAATATGTGATCCAACCTAGGACCATCATAGTATACCAAGAACAGGATGTTAATGGTGAAGAGTACAATCACTCCCCAAACAGGCAGCCGCACATGTATCTCTATCTCTTTCTACATTCCCTTGGTTGCGGTCTCACACCATCAGTTGGGACCACACCAACTACAGCATATGTCCGATCCTCCTCTCTTGTTTTTCCAATAGCTGGCCCGCAACATCAGCTGAGTCCCTACTTTATCTATATGTGTACCCCTGGTGTCTATCTTTACACTCCTGATGGTACAGGTACCCCTGTTGAAACGCGTTGAGCTCACAGGGAAGATTATATTTATATATAGGGGGTTATCTATACAGCTTAGATTTAGCTGGCACAGATTAACTTGGTGATAACTGAAACGCTATGGAGTATCACTTTTCCTTCACTGGAACTTAGGGTTCTGATTACCAGCAAGTTTGTATCTCTATACCCTACCCAGTGATTTTATAGGAGATACCCTCTTTTATAGTGGATTCCCTCTAAGCTCTCAGAACATTCACGTGATTTGTACGGAGTCTGAAGGGCAAATATAGATAATAATTTTCAGTACTTCCCCACTCCTATTGACCTTTCAATTTTGTGCACGGTATTTGTGGATTGCTCATGGTCACGACCGACTAGGTAAACTTCCCCCTGGATTACCATACAACGGGAATATTGGGGATTTCCCCATCCCATCCTATGCTCTTATCCTGAGTAGGGGTTTAGGAGGAATGCCTGAGATACATAAGTCTAGCGCCCCTCTTTAAGCTATTTTATTTATTGTATCAATAAAGAATTTTTTATTTTTTTACTTTTAGTATCCTTTCAGGCAGTGAATTAAATATAACTTTTACTAAATTGGTTAAAATAAGCTGGTGCAACACTATAAATCGACAATAAATAGTACAGCTTCACTATATTGGCATGAGTGGAATGCAGCACTGCATCTCTGCCCTCAGTTATTTCTTTCTATTTTGTCCCCAAACTCTCCCCGTAACACTAGAAGAGATGCTTGCTTGTGACTCTTTGTATACTGTATAAGATTGTTTGCTGACAGACACTGATTACACCTATCCACCCACATCAGCAGCTTAACACAGACATTTGGCTCATTCTGCAAGGCACCTCCCTGCCTGCTACCCCACTGATTGGATGATGAGGCTGTTTTCCAGTCTGTGAGCCAGTCAGGGCAAGCCGGTTCCCCCACTCATGTAAGCAACTTTCTTCTTCCTCCCTCTTGGTGTTTTCCACCAATATGTACAATGATATGCTGCTGTGTCCTGTTTTACTGGATTTGTCTGAAGAGAACCGGATAAGCTTTGGGATCATTTTGCAGACAAATTTTTGTGACATTCGGTTCATTATAAAATGGTTGCCCACAAATACAGTGGAAAATCATCAGCTGCCTGAGCTCCTTCTTCTGCTTTCCAATGTAAAACAGCATCATTTTCTCACATTCTCTGCTAGAGTAAGTTCAGTGCACAGAGGTTTTTTAATGCACTGAGCTTCCCCTAGTTATGATTACAGGCTTTGGGTTTTATAATATACCATGTAAGGAGAATCAGGAGCATTTAAAACAGTATGGAGAAGGTGT
Source organism: Rhinella marina (assembly GCA_900303285.1). NCBI lineage: Eukaryota > Metazoa > Chordata > Amphibia > Anura > Bufonidae > Rhinella > Rhinella marina. The sequence goes on from ONZH01011230.1 coordinate 66,685, forward strand.
ATCAATATATTTATGGAAGTCATCTGGAAAAATTATATTGATAAATATGGTACTCAGAAAGAGTACCTGTTCCACTTCTCCTGACATAGAATTCAGTAAAAGTGGGCATAAGAGTGCCTTTTTTTAATTAGAACATTCTTCTGTGAATTAAAAAATTAATAGATTCTTCATAAATTTAATGGGATTACCTAAGTTTGTCTACAGAGCACTACATGCCCCTGTTGTGAGCCCATGTAATAGGTCAGCTAAAGGGTGCATTTTAATATTGTCCAACATGTTTAAAAAGTAAAAATAAAAATAAAAAACATGAAAAGCAATTTTGAGCCTGGTTTTGCTAGTAAGTTTAAAAAAACCTGCTGCCAGTATCTGACTCCTGTAACTGTTTATCTATTTGTGCAGTCATTATGTGAGTGCAGTAGCTGTAAGTAAAGGTATCATTTTGGAGATGAAATCTATGGTCTCTTTTTTTATGGCCATGAACAACCAGTATAGACAAACATGTGGAAAATATTGAGTTACATTCTCGATCAACTAAGTAACAAAAAACAGAGCAGCTTTTAAATGTACCATATCAGTATTACCACATATTAAAATCATAGTAATAGAAAGTATGTAATGCAAAACTGAAAAGATACAATCAAACCTTGTCTTAGTACATACAAGTGCTCATAGATAAAGCAGGAAACATACGAAAAATATACAAAATGGTCACAATTAGAGATGAGCGAATCTATTCATCGATTCGTTGATACGTATTGAATCTTGGAAATTTTCAGCTGCGAAGCGAATCCGAATATTAGGTGATTCGCTTTGGCTTTGTACGCATTCGCTATGTAGTTGCCCTATAAATTATACGCTATTGCATACGAATTCAATTCATTAGCAAACTTTTACTGTTAGTTCTTTTATTGTGCGCGAAAGCCCGGGAAGAAAGCGTTCACCTGACCTAGTGGGCAGGGCTTGCTCTGATTGGCTCAGGCTCAGTAAGCCAGTGACGCATCACTTCTGCTGCAACTGCTGAGACGAGCAGAAGCACTGTGTGTGAAGTTCTGAGACTCTGAGACCTGTTTTGTGAAAATTGGGGTGTAATTGCTCTGGGAATCCATATTACACATATCAGGGATACTACAGGGCAAGTGCAGGGCCAGTTCAGAGCTAGTAATTAATCAGGCAGGGAGAGAGAGAGAGACAGGGAGAGATAGGGAGAGACAGGGAGATACAGAGACAAAGACCAGCTGCAGGGCCACAGAGTGAATTGAAAAATGTCTGGAAAGGATAAGCAAAAGGGGTCCAGTTCCAGCCAGACCTCGAGCTCTAAAAAAAAGGAGAAGGTGGCACAGGGCGGAAGCGCCAAAGGACCTGTAGCCGAAGCATCTACTAATAGTATTTGCAATACTTGGCCGTTTTTCCACCAGGCTAACCCACCAAGGCGCAAAAGTGTAGTGGAGGAGAAAGTGGATGAGGTAGTGGAATGGATGGCATGGTCATCTCAGTTTCAGCCAGATGATCTGCTGTCATCTGCTGATACAGTATCCATATGAAGCCAGGGGTCAGACTCGTTCCTCCTGCACCACCATTCCTCTCCAGCAAAGCCCGTCATTTTCATACGCAATTTGTACGCTTATGCGCATGTGTTCAAAGAGGTTGCGAACCTTTTTACCTGAACGTTCGTTATTAGTGCGCGAATGTTCGCTAAAAGCCATATAATTACGTATATTTTGTACGCTAATTCAACAAATCTATTCGTCGAATCTTAGGAAAAGGTCGGCGAATGTTCGGCAAATAAAATTTTGTATGATCCACTCATCTCTAGTCACAATAGTGGGATAAAGTACAAAAATGGAATAAATAAAGCAGCAAAATGCCAATGCCAATATAATAAAGACCAGTGCTAGGCCATAAGAACAGAGTGATCAATTCATAATAGTAAAACACAGTTCATCTCCTAGTAGAATTCCCCAAAAAGGTATAACCAATACTAGTAAAGTGCAAGGTACAAAGTAAACCTGAGCAAGTAGTAGCCTAAAAGGAAGGACTTGAAGTGTCCATTTTGCAATAAATTGAATTCTCACCCATATAGGCACCCATATAACATGGTAACATCGTTTATAAGGCCGACTGTCCATCCAGTTCGGCCTGTTATCCTGCAAGTTGATCCAGAGGAAGGCAAAAAAGCCTTGTGAGGTAGAAGCCAATTTTCCCCACTTTAAGGGAAAAAATTCCTTCCCGACTCCAATCAGGCAATCAGAATAAATCCCTGGATCAACAACCATCTCTAGTAACTATAGCCTGTAATATTATTACACTCCAGAAATACATCCAGGCCCCTTTTTTAAGTTTTAAAAAGTTTTATTGCTTTTGTAAACATTACATTTTTCAGAGAGGTTTTGAACGAACCTCTGTAACATTAACAACCAAATATTTCAGTAAGTTCTAGAAATATACAGGTCAGTACAAAAAAACTCAAGAAGTTGTGGCTATTTTGAGGTTATTACATATGATTGCATGTCACAATTTCAGCGTATCTGAGTTGCAGTATATCTGAGTTGCAGCATGTTGAGTGCTCGGATAGAGTAGAAACTATTTGAGTAAAACATCACGAGTTCAGCTCATGAATGCCAATATGTGGAATATGGGCGTTGAAGTATAATTGTTGCCAAGAGGGTTATCCTCTGTCATACCCTAAAAATGTCTGAGGGTGTCGCTTGTGTTCTGAATAAGTGCCAGTTGCCCCACATTTTAGTATATTTGTGGTGAGTTCTCATCTCCCAAGATGATATTTCCTCAAATCTATTGATCTGGTCAACTTTAGAGATCCAGTGTTCAATAGAGGGGGTTTCAGAAGATAGCCAATGTTTCGGTATGAGAAAACGAGCTGCTGCTATTAGTTGTTTAAAAAGCATATGGTTAGTGGAAGGGGTTGTCAGTTTGGTGGGGTATAAGCTTAGAAGAGCTTTTTCTGGGGACGCCTGGTAGGTTGTTAACATGCTTTGTTCGCAATCCTGAAGATATCCGTCCACCATTTGTTTATTAGTGGACAGGACCACCAGATATGTATGAAAGAACCTCTATCTTGGAGTCATCTCCAGCACGTGTCGGAGGCGGACACTGTATAAAGTGATGTTATATCCGGGGTTTTATACCATCTTGTGAGTATTTTATAGGCATTTTCTTGTATTCAGATACATCTGGATGAGATATGGGGTAAAATCAGAATAGAATTGATGTCGGTTTGAGTGAGCGCATGGTTGAGGTCTTTCTCCCACAGCCTAATAAAGGCCGGGACTGTATTTGGATAAGGGAGGCGTAGTTTACTATGTAGTTTAGAAATCAGTTTGGATGGGTTAAGTGGGTCATTTATAATGCTTTCTATCCAGGTTAATGGATGGAGGAGCTCCTTTAAGTCTATACAGTATGTTGTGAGATAAAGGATGTTAAAAAATCAAGGGGATTTGGATATGTTTTTTTTAAAGTTTAATACTTGGGAGAGGGCTGTAATATCGAGAAGTGTGCCATTTAGGAATAAATCTCTGATTTTTGTAGTTTAGTGTCTCAGATGAAGTGGGATTCCTTCGAGAAGAGCTTTCGGGGCAAATTGGAGGATGTCCCGTTTCTGAATCAAAGGGGATGGGGTTGGAGGGTAGTATGGGGTGCTTTGAAGCCATCTCCATGCTTGCAAAGTAGCTCTCATAAGTGGAGTATGTTTAGATAATGAGTGTGTAGAAGGGTATCCACTCAGGAGTAAAGAGCGAGCGGGAGTGTCCATTAATGCCTGCTCCATTGATACCCATGATTTATGTTTAGAGGCTCTCAACCAGTCTATGGCTCTAGAAAGGAGAATTGCTTTCCCATATGTCTCCGGATCCGGGAGGGCAAAGCCACCCAATTCTTTGGGTCTGGAAAGGAGTGCATATGAGAGACAAGTTTTTTTCTTCATCCAGATGAAAGACCTAAAGAGGGATCTCAGAGTTTTATAATATTTGGATGGATTAGGTATGGGGATAACCTGTTGTATATAAGTCAGTTTGGGGAGGACTAAAGAGTAGAGATGAGCGAGCATACTCGTCCGAGCTTGGTGCTCGTTCGAGTATTAGGGTACTCGTAAGTGCTCGCTGCTCGGACGAGTATCTCGCCATTCTCGAGGAAATGGCAACTTCCGCATCGTGCTTTTTAGGCGCCTAAAAACACAGCCAATCACAAGCCAGGAGACTCTGCGGTACACCCAGCATCACGTGGGGCCCTTACATGTCGATAGCAGGGGTTGGCTGGCCTGAGCAGGTGAACCTGGAATATACTACCGACTGGCCGGGGTGCTCGGCTCAGATGCCGTCTGGATGTCGTTAGGGATAGAGCTGCTGCCTTTCAGGGACAGTGTTAGGGCCTGCATTTAGTTCTCTGTTAGGCAGGGATCACCCACAAATAACCCAACAGCCCTTCTAAGGGCTAGAAGACATTTTTTTTTTGTCACTTGGCTGGCTGGCACTAGTAGTGCAGCTATCGCCATGTATAACCCCCTTTTATTTTTTTATGTTATATCTCAGTGATACAAATCCATTGCACACAGCAGTGTGGAACCATTCTGTGTGTCACAGTTCAGTACACTCACTATTTTCTGTCCAGGTGACACTTTCTGTATGTCACCGAATACATCCAAGTCATTTGCTGCCTGTCACGTGTATGGCTTGATCCCAAAAATCTCTGTGCGACATTTGTATGGGTCGCAGTCTAAATAGCTACCGTCAGTAGGGTGTCAGCTCTACGATAGTTTCTGCACGTCACGTTCCCAAAAAAACAAAAATCCAAAACAAATTATAGAAAAAAAATTAGTTTTTTTGTTGTTTTAGCTGAGTGATACAAATCCATTTCACACAGCTGCGTGTAACCTTTCAATGTGTCACAGTTCAGCACACTCACTCCAAACCGTATATTCTGTCCAGGTGACACTTTCTGTACGTCACCGAATACAACCAAGTCATTTGCAATCCTGTCACGTGTAAAGCTTGATCCTAAAAATCTCTGTGCGACATTTGTCTGGGTCGCAGTCTAAATAGCCACCGTCATTAGGGTGTCAGTCAGCTGTACGATAGTTTCTGCACGTCACGTTCCCAAAAAAACAAAACTAAAAAAAAAATATTAAAACAAAATATAGAAAAAAAATTAGCTTTTTGTTGTTTTAGCTGAGTAATACAAATCCATTTCACACAGCTGCGTGTAACCTTTCTGTGTGTCACAGTTCAGCACACTCACTCCAAACCGTATATTCTGTCCAGGACACACTTTCTGTACGTCACAAAATTAAACCAGACTGAACAAGTTTGTGGGTTTCAGTACACCAGGCCCATTTATTTTATTTTTTTTATAGAATACAATTATGTACAGAAAATGTTGAACCCCAGGGCTAAGGGTCGAGGACGAGGACGAGGGCGTGGGCGTGGGCATGCAATTACTGCAGGGGGCAGAGGCCGTGGTCCTGGGCAGGGTGAGACAGTACCTGTTGATGAGGGAGCTGTGGAACGCCGCAGAGCTACACTCCCTAGCTTCATGTCTCAACTTACAGGGACACGTGGTAGAGGACTGTTGAAACCACAACAGTGCGAACAGCTGATCTCGTGGATTGCGGATAATGCTTCAAGTAATTTGTCCGCCAGTCAGTCTTCCACGCAGTCCACCCACGTTACCCAAGGGAGCACTCCTCTGGCTCCTCCACCTCAACCTCCTTCCCACCAGTATGCCCCCTACCAGGAAAATTTGGAATGCGATCCGGCATACTCTGAGGAACTGTTTTCTGGACCCTTCCCAGAGTCACAAACCACTTCTCAGGTTGCTGCTGACCTCTTTCCCGATGCCCAAGTGTTCCAACTGTCACAGTCTGTGGGTTATGATGATGATGACAATGTTGAGTTAGTGAAAGAAGTTTGTAAAGAGGTGTCGGACGATGAGGAGACACGGTTGTCAGACAGTGGTGAAGTTGTTGTAAGGGGAGGAATTCCGAGGGGGGAGCAGACTGAGGAATCGGAGGATGACGAGGTGACTGACCCAAGCTGGGTTGATATGCCGAGTGAAGACAGTGCTTCTGAGGCGGAGGCGAGTGCTGCACCAGAACAGGTTGTAAGAGGCAGTGGTGTGGTCAGAGGGAGAAGCAGGGCCAGAGCTGGTGCATCAGCAGCAACTGTTTCACGTAGTGAAGCTCCCGTGGCGAGGCCTAGATGTTCGCAAGTCTGGAGGTTCTTTAAAGAAAGTGAGGATGACCGACGGACTGTGGTGTGCAACCTGTGCCACACCAGGAACAGCAGGGGTGCCACCACTACTAGCCTAACCACCACCAGCATGCGCAGGCATATGAGTGCTAAACACCCCACTCAATGGAACCAAGGCCGTTCACCACCTCCTGCGGGTCACATCACTGCTCCTTCCCCTGTGTCACTCTCTGCCTCTGCTAGTCAACCCCCTGCGTCACTCGCTGCCTCTGCTAGTCAACCCCCTGCCCAGGACCCCGGCACGAGCACCTCCCGCCGGAAAACCACACCTTCGCCTCCACGATCCTCCACAGTGTCCACCAATGTGTCCCAGCGCAGCGTTCAGCTGTCTTTACAGCAGACGCTGGAGCACAAGAGGAAATACAGTTCCACCAACCCACATGCCCAAGCCCTCAACATCCACATCTCCAAATTGCTTAGCCTGGAGATGCTGCCCTATAGGCTGGTAGAGACCGAGGCCTTTCGCAATCTCATGGCGGTGGCTGCCCCTCGGTATTCGGTCCCCAGCCGCCACTATTTTTCCCGATGTGCCGTCCCAGCCCAACACCAGCACGTGTCAGAGAACATAATCCGTGCCCTGACCAACGCTGTTTCTAAGAAGGTCCACCTAACCACGGACACGTGGACAAGTGCTGCCGGGCAGGGACACTATATCTCACTGACGGCACATTGGGTTAACTTGGTGGAGGCTGGGACCGAGAATGACCCTGGGGCCGCTCATGTACTGCCCACACCGAGGATTGCGGGACCTACCTCGGTCACGGTCTCTCAGACGTACTATGCCTCCTCCTCCTCCGACCCCTCCTCCTCCTCCACCGAATTACCATCCGTGGGCACGGCGCCTTCAGTCGGTAGCTCTAGGCGCAGCAGCAGTGCGTGGGTAAGCGCCAGCAGGCGGTGCTCAAACTGCTGAGCTTAGGTGACAAAAGGCACACCGCCCAAGAGCTGTTACAGGGCATCATGGCGCAGACTGATCTGTGGCTGGCACCGCTGAACCTCAAGCCAGGCATGGTTGTGTGTGACAACGGGTGTAACCTGGTGGCGGCTCTGCAACTCGGCAGACTGACACATGTGCCATGTCTGGCCCACGTCTTCAATCTCATAGTTCAGCGGTTCCTCAAGACATACCCCAATCTGTCTGATTTGCTCACCAAGGTGCGCCGCATCTGTGCGCGTTTCCGCAAGTCGACCACAGATGCTGCCACTCTCAGGGCAGCGCAGCGACGCCTACAACTGCCCGCTCACCGACTGTTGTGCGACTTGCCCACGAGATGGAATTCCACATTAATCATGTTATCCAGAGTTTACCAGCAGCGCAGAGCGATTGTAGACTGCCAGATGTCAACTTCCACCAGAACTGGTAGTCAGGTCAGTCAGATTCCTCAAGTCTACAATGAGGAGTGGACGTGGATGTCTGATATCTGCCAGGTGTTGAGCAACTTTGAGGAGTCAAAACAGATGGTCAGCGGCGATGCCCCTATTATCAGCCTCACCATCCCGCTGCTTTGCCTGTTGAAAAACTCACTGCTCAGCATGAAGTCGGATGCTTTGCGCTTGTCACAAGAGACGGTGGAGGAAGATACGTCGCTTGATAGCCAGAGCACCCTCCGGTCTGTTTCTCAGCGCGTATCGGAGGAGGGGGATGAGGATGAGGAGGAAGAGGAGGAGAATGTCGGCGAGACAGTAGAGGGTACCAGTGCTCAGTCCTTAACTCTTGAGCGTGTATGGGCTGAAGAGGAGGACTTGGAGGAGGAGGAGGAGGAGGAGGAGGAGGAAATGGAGAGTCAGACCAGTGAGGAGAGGGAATTCCTGTGTGTTGGGACTCTGGCGCACATGGCAGACTTCATGTTAGGCTGTCTATCCCGTGACCCTCGCGTTAGAATAATTTTTTCAAACACCGATTACTGGGTTTTCACTCTCCTGGACCCACGGTACAAGCAGAACCTTTCCACTCTCATCCGTGCAGAGGAAAGGAGTATGAGAGTGAATAGATATCAACAGGCCCTGGTGCACAAGCTGAAACAATTCTTCCCATCTGACGCCGCTAGCGGCAGAGGGCATGGTTCTGTGGGCCAAGAAGCGGGGGAGAGGAGGCGAGCAGGCAGCTTGTCCAGCACTGGCAGGGGAACGCTCTCCAAGGCCTTTTCCACTTTTATGTCACCACAGCAAGACACTGTCACCTGTCCCCAGTCTAGGCAGAGTAGGGGGGAGCTGTACAGGAAGATGGTAAGGGAGTACCTAGCTGACCATACCAACGTCCGTAGCGATCACTCTGCTCCATACAACTACTGGGTTTCAAAGCTGGACACGTGGCCTGAACTGGCGCTGTATGCCTTGGAGGTACTGGCCTGCCCTGCCGCTAGCGTGCTCTCAGAGCGGGTATTCAGTGCGGCTGGTGGCGTCATCACCGATAAGCGTACACGCCTGTCAACTGACAGCGCTGACAGGCTGACGCTTATTAAAATGAACAAAGCCTGGATTTAACCGGAATTCAAATCTCCTCCGGGGGAAAGCAGCTAAAGATTAACATTACTTATGTATCCAATTCCTCTTCTCTACTCCTCCTCCTCCTCCTCCATATTATCTTTGCCTAACGCTGACCCAAAAAACACCATTGTTTAGAGGTCCAACTGGCACTCTTTTACCACAATTTTTCAGGAGGGCCCCCTACAGGCCCTCTGTCACGCTCGGGTGTGGGGGGAAAAGCCACACCGAGCGTATGAGGGATGGGAACAGACAAAACCAGGGAACTGGTCACCTCCTGCAGGGGACCCTAAGACTAGGCCCTAGCTGGCTACCAGTATGAACTAACCCGGGTGGTAGGAAAGCTCATACACAGGAACCTAATCTGAATAAACCCTAGAACACCCTGCAGTCTAATGACACAAGAGAGTAACCTGTTCCTCCAAGCGTAAGGAGGAACAGGAGACTCAAACAGGAATAACCAAAGGAAGGGAAAACACTTAACTTTAAGTAGAACTCAGCAACAGGATCTCAGCCGAGATCCACACCACTCTCAACCAGGTATGTAGCAGATATAAACCGCAAGGGATACTGGGAGAGGAAGAGGTAAGTAGGAGACAGCTAATTGCCCAGCGGCAACAGCTGAGGGAAAGGGGTGTGGTGAACAGCACCCAAACCACAGGGAATAGCCTGTCAAACCTGTCACTTAGAAAGCCGCGCAGAACGTCTGATTCCAGACGCAAGACCACTCGTGACACCCTCTCTCCAAACAATTTTTCCGGAGGTCCACCTACAGGCCCTCTGTCCAAACAATTATTCCGGAGGTCCACCTACAGGCCCTCTCTCCAAACAATTTTTCCAGAGGTCCACCTACAGGCCCTCTCTCCAAACAATTTTTCCGGAGGTCCACCTACAGGCCCTCTCTCCAAACAATTTTTCCGGAGGTCCACCTACAGGCCCTCTCTCCAAACAATTTTTCCGGAGGTCCACCTACAGGCCCTCTCTCCAGTTCCAGTTTCCAGTTTTATTTGCGCAAACTGCGTAAATTTTATTTTTGGGATAGGTGTGAAAAATAATATTATAGTATCTATATTGCCCAACACTGGATACGGTTGCAAGTAGAAGACCAAGCACATGCTACCAACAGGGTTCCGCAAATTCCTGGTCCACCCGCAAATTCCTGGTCCACAATGTCAAGGAGGTCCAGGTTCTGTTGATGAGCAACAAGTCCTTCTGTGCTGAAATCGCCGACAACGTCTCCATCTAAGAACCTAAAGACCATTGTGGAGAGAGCGGCACAGCTCGCCATCAAAGTGACGAACCCCTAAGCCAGACTGCGCAAAGAAGATAACGAATAAATATCTCTGGTTATTTTTGATAAATAAAAGTTAAATAAACACAAAAAAAAATTGATCTGTTCCTGTGCCTGATCCACCCAAGTTGAATCTGTCCCATCATGAGAAAGTCCCCCCAAGGAGTCCCCACTGTAACTTGCTTCCCATACAACTACCTCACCCCCCGACACCTGTGTCTCGCCATTGTCCACCACCTCCTCAGACAACACTGGTAAATCCACACTGTCAGCACACGGAAACCGCAAAAGGTCTTGCAAATTGGGGCAGAGAATGTTCTGGGCTAGCACATCACGGAAGGGGTGACTATGGGGTTCCAGGGAGTACGTGACCACATGCAATATCCATTTAAAAGTCATGCCACACTTGATCGAGCTCATAATTGACAATTGTACCGGTTGATGCTAAATTTTTAAGTTGGGGTCCTGCGTAGTCATTCTAACTACATCCGGCTGTTGTCACCACCACACACGCTAGCCCAGGGGGCACTCCTCTGGCTCTTCCAGCGAAACCTCCTTCCCCCCAGCCTGCCCCCCACCTACAGGCCCTCTCTCCAAACAATTTACTTCTTTGTCCTATCTTTCTCTCTCTCTCCAAACTATTTTTCCGGATAGCTGCCATATACGGTATTAAACTGAGTAGCATACATAGAAGACATACCACACTTGATCAATCTCATAATTTATGACTGTACCGGTTGATGCTAAATTTTTAAGTTGGGGTCCTGCGTCGTCATTTTAACTACACCCGGCTGTTGTCACCACCACACACGCTAGCCCAGGGGGCACTCCTCTGGCTCTTCCAGCGAAACCTCCTTCCCCCCAGCCTGCCCCCCACCTACAGGCCCTCTCTACAAACAATTTACCCGGATAGGGGACGTCTTAGATATTGTACAGATTTTTGTTTGGTTCTTCTTTTATTTCCCTCCTGACCTGTGATAGGCAGAGCATGGACACAGCTGCAGTGGGAAAGACACTCCCCTGGCCAGAGCAAGCTCTTTTTCCGTTTTCCGTGGTCGAAAAATCCATGAAATATAAGGTCCCAAGATAGGGGACGTATACGGTATTAAACTGAGAAGAATCGATACCATACCGGTTGATGCGACAGTTTTTCAAAATCCATTCCTGCTGTTGTCACCACCACACACGCTAGCCCAGGGGGCACTCCTCTGGCTCTTCCAGCAAAACCTCCTTCCCCCCACCTACAGGCCCTCTCTCCAAACAATTTACCCGGGTAGGGGGACGTATTAGATATTGTACTGATTTTTTTTACATCTTCTTTTAATTGCCTCCTGTGATAGACAGGAATCGAACCCAGGTCAACTGCTTGGGAAGCAGCTATGCTCACCACTATACCACCAGCAGCCACAGCAACTGATAAGAACAGATACTAAACTTGATGTCAGCTGCAGTGCCAGCATGAGCAGTGGTGTCACCTGTAGGCGGTGATGGACCTTCGTTGCACCTAGTTGGGTGCTTCCCTAACATGTGATGGGTATTTGCATCGCCTTTCTTGGTCTGGGTGAGCACAATTGCCATGAGGGTAACCACCAGGCTGTTGCCTGAGAATTTGGGGTAATGGTGGGATTAAGCAGCCTCAGAGGCATCCATGCATGCTGCCCCTGCTGTTTCCTGTTCATTTTCGTGGTGTTTCCATCATTTTCTGAGGTTTCCAGGTTTTCACCCAGCCTTCCCTAGGCAGAGCCTTGGTCCCCTGCAAAAAATGCTCGAGTCTCCCATTGACTTCAATGGGGTTCGTTACTCGAAACGAGCACCCGAGCATCAGGAAAAGTTCAACTCGAATAACGAGCACCCGAGCATTTTAGTGCTCGCTCATCTCTACTAAAGAGGTTACTATGTTTTTTCTTCCAAACCAGGAGAGAATCGGGAGGTCTAAATTTTTGAGAGTTTCGGTAATATGGTTTAATAGGGGGAAATAGTTTAGTTCAAATAGTTTGGACGGGTCATTGCTTATTTTTATACCCAGGTAAGTTAATGCAGGAGATGACCAATTAAAGGGGGAATTATGTTTTAGCCGAGTCTTGTGGGATGAAGTAATTCCTGAGCAAATGATCAGTGACTTGCTATGATTTATTTTAAAGTTTGACAACGAGCCATAGTCCTCTACATGTTGGTAAATCTTAGGTATGGCTTTGTCTGGATTACTTATTACAACTAATAAGTCGTCTGCAAAAGCAACTGTCTTGTGTTCCTGGTCCCCCAAGATAATGCCCCTAATTTCTGTATCTGTTCTAATAGTTTGTAAAAGGGGTTCTAAAGTCAACACAAATAGGAGAGGAGATAGGGGACATCCTTGTCAAGTCCCATTTCTAATTTGGAAGGGACTAGAAATGGCATTATTAACTGTGACCGATGCTGAGGCGTTTAAGTACATTGCTCTGATGACAGAGAGAAACTGGTTTGGGAAATTTTGTTTAATGAGGGTATTCTCTATAAATGACCATCTCACTCTATTGAACGCCTTCTCGGCCTCCATGCTGAGAAGGACTAGTGGTATTACCTTTTCTGTGGCATAGTATAAAATGTTCAAGACTCTGGCCGCGTTGTCTCTTCCCTCTCTACCTTTTACGAATCCGACTTGGTCTCTGTGTATCAGAGAGGGGAGCATGTCAGCTAGTCTAGTTGCTAACATTTTAGCTAAGAGTTTAAGGTCTACATTGAGAAGCGAAATCGGCCTATAGTTTGAGCAGAGCGTGTGGTCTTTGTCTTCTTTTGGAATGAGGGTAATGTGGGCTTTGGTCATCTCTTTTGATAAGGGGACGTTGTCGAGCGTATTATTAAACATTGGTAGCATATAGGGTATTAGTATATGTTGAAAGGAAGAGTAATAGATAATTGGGAGGCCATCCGGGCCTGGGCTTTTACCAGGAGGGGATTGTTTGATTGCGGTAGTAAGCTCTTCAGTTGTAAAAGGAGTAGTAAGCTGTTGTTTTTGTGACTCAGTTAGGGTAGGTAGCGTAGTATTGTCCAGGGAAGAGCAGTTGGTCGAGTGAGTTGGCCCTGAGTGTTCTGTAGGCAAATTATATAGAGATTCATAATGGTCTCTGAATTGTGCAGCTATTGCCTCGGAATCGTGAGTTTAAGAGCCGTCTGGTTTCTTTAAATGGAAAACATAGTTTTTAGATTTCCTCTTTTTTAAGCTTTGCATAGCAAATTTAGATGCTTTGTTACCGTGAGCAAAGATCTTGTGTTGAGAGTCTAGGAAGTATTTTGCTGAGTTGCTATTCAAAAGGTCCTTGAGATCTTCTCTGAGTCTGGTAAGCTCCATAAGTTAGTCTTGTAAAAGAGAGTGTTTGTGTATGCTCTCTAATTTTCTTATTTTGTCATGGAGAGTGTCTATTTGTTTGTGTTTTTCCTTTTTGATATGAGCTCCTAGGCTTATGCATTGGCCCCGTATGTACGCTTTGTGTGCGTCCCAAAGGGTCTGAGGTGAAATCTCTGAGGACTCATTTAAAGAAAAGTATTCTTTTAAGAGGTTGGCTACACAATCTTTTGTAGTGGGGTTACTCAGAAGATACTCATTGAGGTGCCAGTTTAAAAATGAAGTGGGTTTTTTCGGTGTGGTTATGGATAAGTATATGGGGGAATGATCTGATAAGAAAATGTTCCCTATGTCCGTCCCCAAACACATCTGGAGATGCTCCTTTGAGATGAATATATAGTCCAAATGTTGGTAAGAGTTATGGACTGGGGAGAAGAAGGTGAAATCCTTCACGTTTGGATGGAACGTTCGCCAGGCGTCTACCAGATGCGCTTGCCAAAGATGTTTAAGAAGGGAGCTAAAAGCTTTTTGGGAATGAACTGATTTTTGGGAGGAGGAGTCTAGCGTAGGGTTCAGAACTAGGTTAAAATCTCCTCCGAGTATAGTAATGCCATCTCGAAAGGAATTTATTTTAGTCAGAAGGTCTTGGAGCCAAGATATTTGCTTCTGATTGGGAGCATATACATTGATAAAGGTGTAGCATTGTGGGCCAATTTTGCCCTTGCGCATAATGTATCTCCTTTCTGTATCAATTTCTTGCCCAATAAGTTGAAAGGGAGTTTTTTTCTGAAACCCTATGCTGACTCCTCTTGAGTTAGACGAATTAGTACTACAGTGATACCATTGAGAGTAGAAGGAGTATGATAGGTTGGGGGTGCGGTTGAGCTTAAAGTGTGTCTCTTGTAGGAAGATCACATTTGCTTTATCTCTTTTCAGAACGCTGAACACCTGATGTCTTTTGGAGGGCTAATTAAAACCTCTCACATTGTAAGAGACCATGTCAGTCATGGTGTTGCTTAGGATACGCAAACAATGCTGATCTATAAGTATTATGTAGTGTGTGTATTAAGAAAGGTATAAAGTACTCATCCTCTCAGCCAGGGTCCCTCAGGGAGAAAAACACTTGTGTGGAGCACCCGACATGCTGCAATGCAATCCAACTTGACCTGTGAGTCATAAAAGAGTGTAACAAGTTAGCACTAATCAACAATATAAACAAAATAAAATAGAGGCAAAGAATGCCGATCTTGTAAACCTTAATGTAAGAATTACGAAATAGGCCTAAACTGTTGGGCCAAAGTGTCACGGGCAGAAAAGGTGAGGTAGAGTGGTCTTTAACCATTTATGTCTGCAATTCTACCAAACAGTGGGAAAAATAGGTTCCCCCACGGAGGGATCCGCCTCCAAGGAGGGGGATCACCCAGTGGGGTTCTCCGACCAGCATGGTAAGCTCTAAGATTCCTTCGTCGCATCAGATGTGTGGGAGAGGGGGAGGAGAGTGGAGGGATAGAAGTTTTTATCTATAAAGTAAGGCTGAGGATAAAAGGGTATGAATTTGAGGAAAGGAAGAGGTGAGCCAGGTCTCTGGCACAGAGGAAGGGGGGTAGCTTAGTTAGTAATGTAGGGAAGATGGGGGGAGGGAGGAGGGGGATGAAGGACAGGGAAGTAAAGGAAGGGACGAAGAAAGGAAAGGGAGGGGGGACGAGGAAAGGGGGAACAATTGGGGTGTTTTTTTTTGTTTGTTTTTTGAGAGGGGGTAGAAACAGGGGGAAGGGAGGGGAAGGTATAGGAGAAGCATATTGGAGAGATTGGAGATAACAGTCTGTAAGACTCAGAGTCCAATCTAATCAAAAACTAGAGGGGCTACTTATCAGTCTCTCCAGGTAGGAAAGTAGGTAAGTCTCTTTGAGCAATGTTCTCAGGAATCCTCGGTAGCGATTCGTCTTGGGGTCATAGGTGATTTGGCTTTCTTTTGTCTTTGTGCCTTTGGGGTGTGAAGCACTTCAAAGGGGAGTATGGTGGGTATTTCTGGTAGTGAAGTGATATCTTGGATTATGTCCCAGTTCTCAATATCCAGAGGTGGAATTTCCAAGTGATCAAAGGCAGGGCCCAGGTCTTCGTGTGTCCTTATAGTAATCCTTTGGCCATTAAAGAAGAAAGAAAGGCCAAATGGGAAAATCCAGCAATATGGCACTTTGTGTGATCTGAGCCAGTTAGTTAGGGGCTTCAGGTGCCTTCTTTTTTGAAGCGCGACTGGCGCCAAGTCTTGGTAGATATTAATGGTATAATCATCGTAGGTAATTTCGGGCAAGTCTCGAGCCTTATTAAGTATTGCTTCTTTATCCTGGAAATTTAGGAAGCGGCAAATGATATCTCTTGGCAGCTCGGATGGCTTTGGTTTAGGGCGGAGGGCCCGGTGGGCTCTTTCCAGCACAATTGGGGAGGTATAATCTGGACCTAGCAAGTCGGCGCATATATTTTTAATGGTATCTGGTACCTCGTTTGGTGGGATTGTCTCCGGTATACCTCGGAATCTCAGATTGTTTCGCCTTCCCCGGTTTTCCTGGTCTTCCAGGGCAATGTGGACTGCATTAAGGTGCTGTTGACACTGGTGGAGGCACGTAGATGTAGCTTTCTGGAACTCCAGCATGGCGGTCTGTGTGTTTTCAAGAGACTCCACTCTGCCTCCTATGTGTCTCACATCTTGGCGCAACGAAGAGATGGACGGGCTCCAAGGCTTTAGAGAGAGCCATCTTCAGGTATTTTCTGGATATAGGGAGGTTTTGGCGTGCGTTTGTCTCCTCCGCTTCACTCTCACCATCTGAGGCTTCTGGACCGCCGTCAGGAATGCGGCTCTGCGGTGCGGGCGCCATCTTGGAGTCTCTGACGGCAAAGCTGATTGTGGCTTTTTTGATAAATTTATGCATGTCTCCACTGCTAGGAGTGGATTTGTGGGGTTGGGAGTTGTCCCCAGACTTTGAGTTGCCAATTTTGACCATTTCTGGCCAGATAAGCTCACGCAAGTTGTGGTAGAAGCAGGTCTCTTAAGCAGAGCTCAGTGCTGCGTGTCCATCTCCATCCGGCGCTAGCTCCGCCCCACATCCAGGCCCCTCTTGAACTGTTTTAGTGAACTTATCATCACCACCTCCTCAGGCAGAGAGTTCCATAGTCTTACTGCTCTTACAGTAAAGAATCCTCTTCTAGAATCCTCTTTGTTTGTGTACAAACCTTCTTTCCTCCAGACACAGAGGATGTCCCCTCGTCACAGTCCTCGGGATAAATAAATCATGGGAGAGATCTCTGTACTGACCCCTGATATATTTATACATAGTTATTAGATCTCCCCTCAGTCTTCTTTTTTCTAAAGTAAATAACCTTAATTTTGATAATCTTTATGGGTACTGTAGTCCACCCATTCCAGTTATTACTTTAGTTGTCCTCCTCTGAACCCTCTCCAGCTCTGCTATGTCTGCCTTGTTCACAGGAGCCCAGAACTGTACACAGTACTGTACATGTGTTGTCTGACTAGTGATTTGTAAAGTGGCAGGACTATGGTCTCATCACGGGCATCTATGCCCCTTTTGATGCAACGCATTATCTTATTGGCCTTGGCAGCAGCTGTCTGACACTGGTTTCTGCAGCTTAGTTTGCTGTTTACTAAAATTCCTAGGTCCTTTTCCATGTCAGTGTTACCCAGTGTTTTACCATTTAGTATGTACTGGTGACTTGCATTATTCCTTCCTATGTGCATAACCTTACATTTGTCAGTGTTAAACCTCATCTGCCACTTGTCTTCCCAAGCCTCCAATCTATCCAGATCCATCTGTAGCAGTGTATGACTTTACACATTTTAGTGTCATCTGCAAAAATTGATATTTTACTGTGCAAGCCTTCTACAAGATCATTAATAAATATATTGAAGAGAATATTGCCCAATACTGCCCCCTGTGGTACCCTACTAGTGACACCACCCTCTGTTTTCTATCACTGAGCCAGTTACTTACCCACATACCGACATTTTCTCCCAGGCTAAGCATTCCCATTTTATATACTAACCTTTTATGCGGTACAGTGTCAAATGCTTTGGAGAAGTCCAGATACACGATATCCATTGATTAGGTCAAGTCTAGAACTTACCTCCTCATAGAAACTGATTAAACTGGTTTGACATGACCAATCCCTCATGAAGCCATGCTGATATGGAGTTATTTGCTTATTTTCATTGAGGTACTCCAAGATAGCATCTCTTAGAAAACCTTTAAACAGTTTACCCACGACAGATGTTAAACTTACCGGCCTATAGTTTCCGAGCTCTGTTTTTGGACCCTTTTTGAATATTGCCACCACATTTGCTATGCGCCAATCCTGTGGAACACTCCCTGTCAGTATAGAGTCCTTAAATATCAGAAATAAGGGTCTGGCTATGACATTACTTAATTCTCTTAGGAGGTGTATGCCATCCGGTCCTGGTGATTTGTCTATTTTAATCTTTTTAAGAAGCCGCTGGGTCAGACAGGGCACTGGGGAATATACTTTTATATTCTGCATTTCATCTGACAGTTTATTTTCCTCAGTGATTACAGTGGAGAAAAAAAATATTTAGTAGCTTTGCTTTCTCCTCCCCCCTCATTACTCTGTAAGGGGCCGACACCTTCAGGTTCATACTTTTTACCATTTATATAATTAAAGAACATTTTAGGGTTAGTTTTACTTTCTTTGGCGATTAATCTGTCGGTCTCTAGTTTCTCATTCTACTAGCCAGTGTGATACAGGTTTTATACTTCTGGGTTATCAGTATTTAATCACCATGAGGATGGTGGAAAGATTATACCTGAGGAAGGCAGCAGTCCACTACAGAAGTGTTGTTTAGTTTATCCTTGAAACATTCATCTATATTTATTTTTATTTGCTTTAATAAATAATTTTGTATCCAGTGTAGCACACCGAAAATTATTTTTTTTTAACATTATTTCCCACAGGTAAGAGTAATGTGTTTTATTTTCAAACTAGTACAGGTATTGTAATGAGAATGACAAATTCCAACAGCAATGTAATATTGGTCACACTAAATAATTAAATAAATAAACAAATATGATTCCAACTACCCCAGCATTAAATAATATTGTGGCTTATTCGGAAACCAATTTGTCACCAAAAAAAAAAAAACAATGGACTATTTAACCCTTTCACAACATATGACGTACTAGTACGTCATAGCGGGAAATGAGTTCCCGCAATATGACATACTAATACATCACGCTGAATGGGTGGGCACAGGAGCAGATCAGTGCAGGGCCCAGCAGTCACTGATAGCCGGGTCCCTGCTGTATCTGCCAGCATCACTGTAAAAGCTGATGCTGGTGGATTAACCCCTTCTATGCCACAGTCTTGGAAGTTGTTTGCAGTGTGTAAGGGTCTCCTTACAGGCATTTGGGCTCTCCTTCTACAGAGGCCTAGTAAATCAAACCCCCAGACAATGCATTACAATAAAGTTGTGATGTAATGCATTGCAGAGGAGATCAAACCCCCAAAATTAGAAGTCCCAGAGTGGGACAGAAATTAAAAGCGAATTAAAGTTAAAAAAAGAAAAGAAAAACAGACATACAGTATTAGGTATTGCCGCGTCCATGATGACCGGCTCTATAAAAATATCTTATAATCTACCCTGTCAGATAAATGCTGTAAAAAAATAAAAATAAATAAAAACTGTACAAAAAAAAATTTCACCCTACATTACAAAAATACCAAATAAAAAAGTCATATATACCCCAAAATAGTATCAATCAAACCTTCATCTCATCCTGCAAGAAATGTATCCCTATATAAGACAATCACCCAAAAAATAAAAAAAAAATATGTCTCTCAGAAAATGGAGACACTAAAACATGTTTTTTTCATAAATGCTTTTATTTTATAAAACTGAAATAAATGTAAAAAAAACTAGACATATTAGGTATCACCACGTCCATAGCAGCCTGCTCTATAAAGATACCACATGACCCACCCCCTAAAGTGAATGCTGTAAAAAAAATAAAATAAATTTCATGCTCCAATGCTCTCCCTTCCCCTGCGCTGATTTGTGCCAGGCATAGACATTTTTAGGAGGTCTGGTGATGTACTGGCTCTCCATAGGGACTACTAGGCGGAGGCTTCCACCTAGCAGTGAGCCCGGTGATGTCACCGGTACTAATGGGCAGGCTTTAGCGCTGCCCTAGCCTATAAAACAGCTAGGGCAGCGCTAAAGCCCGCCTATCAGAGACTGTGACATCACCAAATACACTGCTGGACGGAAGACTCTGCCTAGCAGTGTGCCAAAGTAAACAAAAAAGCCATTGACCTGCATGATATAGCAAGGGAGAAATGCTCCGATGCTCACATCAGGGGGGCCAGAGGGGTGAAGATAGGGATAAGCCCAGGTTCAGCTCTGAACCCGGACAACCCCTTTAACATTTCCCATTTCCCATATGTCTACTTTACGTTGACATTATGTTGTAAATGTCATTTTATGAGGTATCACTATCTGTTTTAAAAGCAGAGGAATTGAAATTTAGAAAATTGTGATTTTTTTTTCCAAATTGTTTGTAAATTTTGGATTTTTTTTATAAATAAGGCTAAAATATACAGTCAAATTTACCAATGTCATGAAGTACAATGTGTTATGAGAAAAAAAGAGTGTGTCAATCTGTGCATTTATTTTTTTCTTATTGCTATAATACATCAGAACTAAAGAAAAAATAAAGCAACTTTGCAGATATTCTTGATTGCAAAACGTAGCCATACCGGCGAAACGCGTCGGGTGAGTGGGGGTCTACCTCGCAGACTATTCTTGGGTGTTCTTTTTATTCATCTGGCAGTATGTGTATTGTGAAATTTTCTGGGTCCCATATGAGCCTTATTTCTCCATAGACCAGTTTGGTCACCTTATTGTGCACTTATTTATCTTGCTCTTGGGAAGCCTGTCTTCTATTTTATGCAGTACTAGCAGAAAGACCCGGCTTTGCCTGGGTATATTTCATCTATTTCATTTAATGTTTCTGTGTGTCGTTGCAGAGAGAAAGTCAATGCAGCTGACAGAAGTTGATTTTTACCTTCATTTTTTCAATCCCCATTGGCTGCGGAGTGGGAGGGGGCATGACCTGACCGGGTTGGGCGCGTGGTTTACCAGGATCTTGGGGGGGTGCTTTTAGGTCCTTCTTTTCAGGGTGGCCTGAATTATAGGTCAATGCCATGGTAATTTGAGGAAACACAGTGGGTAGCAGTGGAAGAAAACATTGCTTCGCACGGGTATATTTAATCTATTTCATTTATTGTTTGTGTGTGTGTCATTGCAGAGAGAAAGTCTCCTTCCCACCCATTCCTGTAGCTGACAGAAGTTGATTTTTACCTTCATTTTTTCAATCCCCATTGGCTGCAGAGTGGGAGAGGGCGTGGCCTGACCGGGGGCGTGGTTTAGCAGGACCTTGGGGGGGGGGTTCTTTTAAGTCCTTTTAGTGGAAGAAAACATATTTTATTACTACTGAACAGTAGTAGTCTAATATTAGTCTATTTCATCTAATGTTTCTGTGTGTTGTTGCAGAGAGAAACTCACCCTCCCACCCCCGCAGCTGACAGAAGTTTATTTTTACCTTCATTTTTTCAATCCCCATTGGCTGCGGAGGGGGAAGGGGGTGTGACCTGACAGAGTCGGGGTGTGGCTTAGTGAAACCTGGAGCAGGTGTTGTAAGTCCATCTTTTGAGAGTGGTGTGAATCACAGGTTGGTAATTTATGAGGACACGCAATGGGTAGCAGGGGAAGATTTACTACTGAACGGTCATAGTCTAAAATTAGTCTAAAACATAAGTTATATTTATGGTAACCGGAATACCCCTTTAACAGTATCATCCACAGCGCTCTGCCCCTTTAAAGCATTGAATAGAAATGACTGGATTGTTACCTGAGATCCTCAGCTAGCTAATAATTACCTGGCTGTGTTGTTATGGAAACCTGCCCTCCCTGTGTGTGTGTGTGCAGAGAATGGCAGTTGGGGTTTAAAACCAATGCTGTCAGGCTAATATTGGCTAATGCAGGTCATATTTTGGGAATATCTCGGGAACGTTATGTCCTAGAGAGATGAGACCTGGTCTACAACCTTCCCGGACACCTGATGTACCTGTGTGCCAAATTTGGTGAAAATCGGTCCAGTAGTTTGGTCGCGCATAGAGAACAGACAGACAGAAACTCATTTTTATAATATTAAGAGATATATTTTACTTGGCTACCTTTGCCTTATATGGTACCTACCTTCGTATATACACTCACCGGCCACTTTATTAGGTACACCATGCTAGTAACGGGTTGGACCCCCTTTTGCCTTCAGAACTGCCTCAATTCTTCGTGGCATAGATTCAACAAGGTGCTGGAAGCATTCCTCAGAGATTTTGGTCCATATTGACATGATGGCATCACACAGTTGCCGCAGATTTGTCGGCTGCACATCCATGATGCGAATCTCCCGTTCCACCACATCCCAAAGATGCTCTATTGGATTGAGATCTGGTGACTGTGGAGGCCATTTGAGTACAGTGAACTCATTGTCATGTTCAAGAAACCAGTCTGAGATGATTCCAGCTTTATGACATGGCGCATTATCCTGCTGAAAGTAGCCATCAGATGTTGGGTACATTGTGGTCATAAAGGGATGGACATGGTCAGCAACAATACTCAGGTAGGCTGTGGCGTTGCAACGATGCTCAATTGGCGCCAAGGGGCCCAAAGAGTGCCAAGAAAATATTCCCCACACCATGACACCACCACCACCAGCTTAAACCGTTGATACAAGGCAGGATGGATCCATGCTTTCATGTTGTTGACGCCAAATTCTGACCCTACCATCCGAATGTCGCAGCAGAAATCGAGACTCATCAGACCAGGCAACGTTTTTCCAATCTTCTACTGTCCAATTTCGATGAGCTTGTGCAAATTGTAGCCTCAGTTTCCTGTTCTTAGCTGAAAGGAGTGGCACCCGGTGTGGTCTTCTGCTGCTGTAGCCCATCTGCCTCAAAGTTCGACGTACTGTGCGTTCAGAGATGCTCTTCTGCCTACCTTGGTTGTAACGGGTGGCAATTTGAGTCACTGTTGCCTTTCTATCAGCTCGAACCAGTCTGCCCATTCTCCTCTGACCTCTGGCATCAACAAGGCATTTCCGCCCACAGAACTGCCGCTCACTGGATGTTTTTTCTTTTTCGGACCATTCTCTGTAAACCCTAGAGATGGTTGTGCGTGAAAATCCCAGTAGATCAGCAGTTTCTGAAATACTCAGACCAGCCCTTCTGGCACCAACAACCATGCCACGTTCAAAGGCACTCAAATCACCTTTCTTCCCCATACTGATGCTCGGTTTGAACTGCAGGAGATTGTCTTGACCATGTCTACATGCCGCCATGTGATTGGCTGATTAGAAATTAAGTGTTAACGAGCAGTTGGACAGGTGTACCTAATAAAGTGGCCGGTGAGTGTATAGCTACTATACACTCCGCCATTTATTTACTTATTGATTCAATCATTCATCTTGTCTGCATGTGTAGATCCCCCACAAGTGGGGCTATTGCCTGTTTTTAACCTTATTTCCCCAACATGTGGATTCCTCTATTTTAAATGTAGTTTATGGAATTAATAAAGATTTATATGTTTTGCGCTCTATATTTTGTTCATTTTTTGGGCGTCACATAATTCGCTTTGTAGGTTTCTATCTTTATTACCCTGCGGTTGTGCCCATTGATAGGCTTATGTCATTTTGGATATCACAGGTTAGTTTATAACTGTGCCGACACATAGGTCTACATAAGTGTTATATTCAGAACATGGGATATTTTTATTTAAAGGGTTATTCTCATTTTAGACAATGGGGGCATATCGCTAGGATATGCCCCCATTGTCTTATAGGTCTCCCACGGCTGGGACCCGCACCTATATCGAGAACGGAGCCCCCGAAGTGAATGAGGGCGCACTGCGCATGCGCAGCCGCCCTCCATTCATTTCTATGGGGCCGCCGAAAATAGCCGAGCGCTGGCTCGGCTACTTCCGTCGGCTCCATAGAAATGAATGGGAGCCGACCGCGTATGCACGGCCCGGCTCCCATTCATTCCTATGAGCGGCGCGGGGAGCTGCGCCTGGTGGTGGCCG
The DNA here is from genome assembly GCA_900303285.1 of Rhinella marina. Classification (NCBI taxonomy): domain Eukaryota; kingdom Metazoa; phylum Chordata; class Amphibia; order Anura; family Bufonidae; genus Rhinella; species Rhinella marina. The sequence continues at coordinate 90,201 of ONZH01011230.1, forward strand.
GACCCTCGGAAACCAGCGCTCCCCGCTCCGTTCTGGCTATAGGTGCGGGTCCCAGCTGTGGGACCCGCACCTATAAGACAATGGGGGCATATCCTAGCGATATGCCCCCATTGTCTAAGATGAGAATACCCCTTTAAGAGTGGGTTCACATCATATGTTTGTCATCCATTTGACTTATACGTTGGGAAAATGTATACAAAAGCATAGCACATTGTGCTTTTGTATCCTGCAGAGTCCAGTAAAAAAAAAAAAAAATGTATACAGGGGAACCACTGTATGGCATCCGTATGAGGCATCCGTTTAACATATACATTTTTTGTATTTGTTAAATGGATGGCAAAAATGTGGCATACTCCCAGCCTAAGATGTAAATTCGCTTTATTGTTTTTTTTATATTTTCAAATGGAACGAAAAATAAATGGCCATAGACAAGAAAATATTTTAGCACAGCTATTATAATACACAGGTTATTACACACCATAATCTTGATTTTGTGGAGATACTATCTGACTTCTGCTGAACGTATGAATTTGTCTGTAACTTTGCCAAGATGGTAACATGCGGCCTCACAGTACATTACATCATAAATATCCTAAAGGTCTATTAAATTTTCTCTGTTTAAACAGGTAATGAGATATGGTATGTGATGAATTTAATTCAATACACATTCTTTTTGCAGATCACAAATTATCACTAAAACAAGATGGTGTGGTCTTAGACAGGACATAAAAATGGATCTATCTTAAAATCAAGATAAATAAAATTGATAAATCTCGTAGCAGTTAACATTATATATGATAATATTCTGCGCTGGAGTTGATTAACACATTAAGCAACATTTTAAGTTAAATCAATGTTTGCATTTTTATCTTTATTTAAAATTTTAGATTTTACTTAATCCGTTTTTGCCTCTTCCTGTAATAAAGTTTATCATTTCACTGCCCTCAGATCATTGCTAACCTGGTTAGGGCTGGTCTACCAGAATACCAGAGAATCCTTCAGTGGTCCTAGACATTGACATTGTAATAGGTCCAGTGATGAAGCAATTTCGAGCTGATTCTAGGCAAATCACTAGTCACAATTCTATTTTTTATTTCATGTGTGAAATGGTTACAATAAATATTAAGATTGAATTAAATATGGCATGCATATTTTCTTCTGTTAGGCAAAGAACACCCCAGTCTGACATGGCGGATGTCACACATAGAAACTTGTTTTTTGACCAGTAGGTCTGTCCCATGATCAAATACCAACATAAAAAAAAAACATTTCATTAAAATATGAAACTTCTCCAAAAGACCACCTCTTTGAAAATTCTAAATTTTTATGTGATACCAAGTATCTGAATTATTGCATAATTAAGTATAGACAACTCAGTTCTCAATACAAGCTGTTGATGCAAAATATCTACTTTGCTCTTCCATTCTTCTTTTAGATTTGGAAAATTCCACATTTTATTACAGATCTATACTGGGAACAAGTTTAAGAGTATCACACTTCCTGGATTATGAGATAACACATGAAAGGATTTAGCTACATACAGTACTTCAAAATCTTTTTAATTTTCAAAAATGGACAGAATTGACAACTTTATCTACTGAAATCATGGCAGGCTAAGCAATGGCTCATTCATAAACCTAAGAATATTACGTTTAATTGGATGCTATAGATAGCAGAGTAAAGAAACTGTTCTTATCGTAAATATTAGGGATGAGCGAACCAAACCGTAACGAACCAAATTCGTTACGAACTTTTCCAAAAGTTCGGTTCGTCACCGAACCGAATTTTGAGAAAGTTCGTAACGAATCTGGTTAAAATAACGGCGACGCAAAATATACGCATATTTATTGAGAATGTACGCTAATGCGTACATATTCAGTTAAGTAGCGTACAATTGACAACGCTACACTGTATGTTCGTTACTTGAGTAGGAATGTTCGCAGACGCAGTGTATGTGTACGCTAATGCGTACATATTCAGTTAAGTAGCGTACAATTGACAACGCTACACTGTATGTTCGTTACTTGAGTAGGAATGTTCGCAGACGCAGTGTATGAGTACGCTAATGCATACATATTCAGTTAAGTAGCGCACCTTTGACAACATTACACTGTATGTTCGTTATTTGTGCGGGAATGTTCGCATTAGCGTACGCATTAGTGTAAATTCTCAAATATGCGTATATTTTGCATCGCCATTGTTGAAGTCACTTGGATTTTTTTCCACTTTTTTCATTGTAATAGCAACTGCAAGTAAACGAAACTATACCCTATCTGACTCCCATTATTGTAGAAGCAATTATTCAGCCGTTATAGCAAGGTTTGTTTTAGGTTCGGTTCGTACGAATCCGAAATTCACGAAAGTTTGCCGAAGCGAAACGAACCGAACTTTTCAAAAGTTCGCTCATCCCTAGTAAATATGGATATTTGAGGATAAAGACCGGGCATAGGAAGTATGATTTCAACTGCATTGTTGTTCTTAGTAATATCTGTAAATTGCGTAACACTAGCCAGTGTAGTTTGGCAGAAAATTTCATGTTCAACGTTGTATTCAACATTTTAAAAGAAAATAGATTTCTAGTAATTTTCTGCATATGAACAAAGACTAAGTTAAGGTGGGTTCGCACTAACTTTAAGGCTTTTCGTTGTAGGTTCAGTTTATAACGGAATATAACGTAATGCCCAGACGTAATGCAAAACGGAAGCCTTTAAGAGGCATTCCGTTTTGATCTGTCATAATAGAAGTCTATGTGTAAGCATAACGGATCCGTCTGGTTTCCGTTATGCAGGACGGAAACAAACTCCTGTCGACTGAACTTTTTTATAGTTATATCTATTGAGATCATTTTTTGCGAAACAATCTGTAGTTTTTATTGATGCCATTTTGGAGTGTGTGTGTTTTAGATCACCTTTTATTACATTTTTTGAGTAAAAGAAGCAATGGCTATTTTGACCCTTTTTCCATTATGCCATTCGCTGTATTGAAAAAATATTTTTTATATTTTAATAGTATGGGCGGTTTTGGTCACGGTGATGCCCATGATGTTTAAATTTTTATTTATGTATTATGTATTTTTTTTATTCTATGGAAAGAGGGGTGATTTAAACTTTTATATTTTTTATTTTTTTTTTTATATTTTTTACCAGTTTTTTTATTTTTTTTGTTGTGATTTTGTAGCTTGTATTTGAGCCTACAAAATCCATTTTTTTTTTTAATTCTGAACAATCATGGATTTTTTACATCCATTTATTGTTTAGAATTGCTTATTTCTTATGTTGGAAAAATCAAAATATTATGGATGTAGTAAGGATATCACGATGCAAAATATACAATATTTTTAGATTTCTAAGACACTTTGAGCAAGAAAAAAATCTTGCTAAAAAGTGTCTGCATCCTTTAAATGGCAGTCAGGGAGATCCAGCATGGCCAGACTGCTTTGTTAATGATCCGGCATCATTAGAACGAACTTACAGAGCTTTGCCCGATCAGTGAGAGAACTGTGCATCTGCACTCACCTCTCTCTTCCAGCCCACACCCATCTGTATGATCAGCGGCAGCAGGAGATCACATGAGGAGGGATGTCCTACAGTTCTACTAAAAGGAAAAGAAAACTCCAAGTACAGCTTAAGAACATTTCATGATGTCATCAATTGGAGGGGCCAGAGCAGGAAAACTATACAGCTGGCACTAGGAGAATGCAAGTTTTTATTAAAGATGATAAGTGTGTTGTGAGGAATAAGGAATCATGATCCAGGTTTGAGACATGATTTAATCACATCGGCTGCATCTGCTGGCACCTAGCAGATGGAAAAAACACCGCAAGGAGTCCTGTCTTCAAAGCCAGTGTCTTTTATGTCAGGTGTATACGATTCACACCTCTTCCAGCCTGTCTGGAACCAGAACTCTTTCCATAGGAAGAATCCCCGACAGGGGGCTATCAACCTGGTAAAAATTAGTTCTATTTCCCAAACATATTGGAGCCAGGAATTAATACAGAATTATGGACAGGTGGTTTATCACAAACTCAAGCCAATCATAAATTTGCGGAACGGGGACAGAGAGGGACAGGTACATGTCCATAAGTTAGCGATCACCTGTCAGGAAGCAGAGATACGGACATCTCCAAGCAGGAACCTGATAAGTGTGTCGTGTTTGGTCTCCACCTGTAGCCAGAACTCAGGCGGGTCAGTTGGTACCAGAACCTTTCCCCTGTGACCTCCTGGTCTGGAGATATGGGCTATATTGGTTTGTGGAGCTTTTGACTACCAGAACAGTGACAGGGGGGGTTGACTCCTCCCGGGGGAAGAGGGGAGTGGCCGGCTGCAGGATAATAGGCCCCAGGAAACAAAGGCCAGTGTCTTTCTCTGGAGGGGGTCACTTGGAGCATCGGTGTTTGGAGGGACCCTTGAATAAGCGGCTGAGATCACTGCCCCCATGTGGTTACAGCCAGGCCTTACCACGAACCAGAAACCATCTTAATGGACCATCCATCTCTCTGGTAACTGATTATTATTCTGTTCAATTCTATTGTACTATACCACTTGTATTTGCATAAATGACCGGTATATCCATCTTCTGTGTATACAGCTGTTTCTAGTGAGCCCTTTAGAGTCCCAGCGCCATACATGTACGGCGCTGGGGCGATGCGGACACATGGCGCCCGCTCGCACGTGCGGCGGGCGTCATGGCCGACAAGTCTTTGCTGTTTCTAACAGCAGAGACTTGCGGGTACTTACCGCCATCGGCGGCGTCTTCATAGGCCTTTAGATGCCGTGATCACACGTGTGGCCAATCGGGGTGTCTGTACACGATCTGAAAGCTGTAAACCTCGCTGATGAGGTTTACAGCTTTCAAAGTGCAATTCTTATTCTGGCCACTAGATGGCAGGCCAGGATAAGAAATGAGCAAATTCGGTCATTAAGTCAAAAATAAAAGACCCTCATTGCTCATAAAGAAAAAATAAAAAGCACAATCTATTTGCTCATATTTGAGCTTTAAAATAATCACAGAAAATTTTAAAAAAAATGTTAAAAAATATAAAAAAAATAAAAGGTCAAATCACCCCCCTTTCCGTATAATTAAAAAATAAATACCTAAATAACAATAAATAAAGGCATCATGGGTATCACCGTGACCGAAAACGCCCATACTTTTAAAATATAAAAAAAAATTCCAATACGGTGAATTGTGTGGTGGAAAAAAGCGTCTAAATGGCGATTCGCTGTTTTTTGTTGCTTTTTTTTTCTAAAAAAAAAATAAAAAATTAAGAGCCTTGCTCTTGACTGAGTCTGCTCTTGAGACAAGTGACTGAGCTAAGTGACCAGTAGAGTTATAAGAGTTGTAAAGAAGTTGTAAAAAGTTTGCAGTAAGTACTATATTCTTGTTAATTGATTGCTGTTTTGTAACTGGGATGGATAGTACGATTGAAAGTTTTCAACAGCGCACAGTCTGCCATATGTATGAACAACAGGAGCAGCAGTTCCTGGGTGAATACCGCTGTGGTAGATGTGAGCATGTTGCCAATCTGGAAGCTCACATTAGAGATCTGGAGAAGCATATTGCAACACTGAGGGAAACAAGAGATCTTGAGAGGGGCCTGCTTCTCACAGAACAGGCAGTTATGGGGTCTGTTGTGGAGGGTGGAGAGAAGAATCAGGAGGCCCATGTAAGGAGTTGGGTTAACCCGAATAGAGGGAGTGGCAAGGGGTCTAGGAAAAGGAAGGCCAATCCTGCTTCTGTGCACCCAAGCAAAATTGCCAAGTTAGGTGATGATGCGAGGGTGTCAGTCTCAGAAATGGCAACCCTAGTGGATACTGGTCTCCCTAACAGCCGGGGGAACAGTCCATCTAGTAGTGGGGGGGATGGTAAAGCAGGCAGGCTGAGACAGCTAGTAGTGGTAGGGGATTCCATAATCAGGAAGATGGATAGAATAATTTGTCGCCAACACCGCCTCAACCGAATGGTTTGCTGTCTCCCTGGTGCCAGGGTTCGGCATGTGGTGGAACGGGTGGACAAATTACTGGGAGGGGCTGGGGATGACCCAGCTGTCGTGGTCCATGTGGGAACCAACGACAGAATAAATGGTAGGTGGAGGTCGGTTAAGAATAATTATAGAGAAGTAGGAGCCAAGCTGAAGGGATGGACCTCCAAGGTTGTATTCTCAGGAATACTGCCTGTGCCATGCGCATCACAGGACAGACAGCGTGAGCTGAGGGAGTTGAATGCATGGCTCAAGTCTTGGTGTAAGGGAGAAGGGTTCGGGTTCTTAGAGCACTGGGCTGATTTTTCATTGGGGTACAAATTGTATTCTGCGAATAAATTGCACCTGAATGGAAGAGGGGCTGCTGTGCTGGGGGAGAGAATCCTAGAGGGGGTGGCTGAGTTTTTAAACTAGGGATGTGGAGGGGAGGACAAGCAGAAAATAAAGCAAAGTATGCAGTGGTAGATAGGTTAGAGAGTGGTCAGAACAGAGTGGTGGGTGGAGAAGTGGACCATGGGGGGAGGATAACAGCAGTGGATAAGGAGATCCATGTGTTATAAATCAGCAGAAAAAACATGTCTAGTCAGAAAACATCAATAAATTATATTTCTAAACCTAAATGTACAAAAACACATAGTAATTTAAAGTGTATGTTCACAAATGCCAGAAGTCTAACAGGCAAAATGGCTGAGCTTGAGGTCATGGTACTGGAGGAGGAAATTGATATAGTTGGAGTTGCTGAGACATGGCTGGACTCTTCGCATGACTGGGCTGTCAATCTCCAGGGTTATACTCTGTTTGGGAGGGATAGGGCAAATAGGAAAGGAGGAGGAGTATGTCTGTATGTCAGAAGTAGTATAAAAGCGAGTATGAAGGAGACAATAGTGGGTGATGATTGTGTGAATGCAGAATCCGTGTTGATGGAATTACAAGGGGAGACTAACAATGAAAGAATTATTTTTGGTGTAATTTATAGACCCCCAAACATCACTGAGGAGATAGAGGATCAGCTGCATAGACAAATAGAGCGGGCTGCCCAGGCGGGTACAGTAGTGATAATGGGAGATTTTAACTTCCTTGGTATCGGCTTCAACTGCAAAGGAGAGAAATTTTCTTAACTTATTGCAGGATAATTTTCTGGGCCAGTTTGTAGAAGAACCAACAAGTGATGCACTGTTGGATCTGGTTATATCTAACAATGCAGAGATAGTTGAGGAGGTAATTGTTCGGAAAAACCTTGGTAATAGTGACCACAATATAGTTACTTTTATCCTAAAGTGTAGAAAGCATAAACATGCTGGGAGATCAAAAACATTTAATTTTAAAAAGGCCAATTTCCCAGGGTTACGGGCCGCACTCCAGGACATAGACTGGGAGCAGCTGTTGTCAAGTAGTGACACAGATGATAAATGGGAGACCTTCAAATCTACACTGGGTAACTATACTGCAGAATTTATTCCTAGGGGGAACAAATACAAACGCTTAAAATTAAACCCTGCGTGGCTTAAAGGCTGAAAGGCCTGAAAGGCTGGTGGCCAGGGATAGCAAAACCAATCCCAAAAAATTCTTCAAATATATAAATGCAAAAAAACCTAGGTCAGAGCATGTAGGACTCCTGAATAATAGTGATGGGGAATTGATTACTGGGGATCAGGAAAAGGCGGAGCTACTGAATGAGTTCTTTAGTTCTGTATATACACATGAAGAGGTGGGAGCTGCTGTCGGTAGAGTAAGTGCTGGTGATACTTCATGTAATATACTCAACTGGTTCAATATAGATATGGTCAAAGCTAAGTTAAACAAAGTAAAGGTGAATAAGGCTCCAGGACCGGATGGGTTACACCCAAGAGTTCTTAAGGAACTTAGTTCAGTAATTTCTTTGCCCTTGTATATAATATTCAAAGATTCTCTGGTGACTGGCATAGTGCTGAGGGACTGGCGCAAAGCAAATGTGGTGCCCATCTTCAAGAAGGGCTCTAGGTCATCCCCGGGGAATTACAGACCCGGTGAGCTTAACGTCCATTGTGGGGAAACTTTTTGAGGGTCTAATAAGGGACTATATACAGGAATATGTTTTGGATAATAGTATTATAAGTGATAACCAGCATGGTTTTACTAAGGACAGAAGCTGTCAGACTAACCTGATTGGTTTTTATGAAGTCTATGAGTAGAAGTCTGGATAGAGGGGCGGCTGTGGATATTGTGTATTTGGACTTTGCAAAAGCGTTTTACACTGTCCCCCATAGACGTCTGACGGGTAAATTAAGGTCGGTTGGATTAGAAAATCTACTCTGTAACTGGATTGAGAACTGGCTGAAGGAGCGTACTCAGCGAGTGGTGGTGAATGATTCCTACTCTGAATGGTCCCCAGTTATAAGTGGTGTACCCCAAGGTTCAGTGCTGGGTCCACTTTTATTTAATTTATTTATTAGTGATATAGAGGGAGGAATTAACAGCACTGTTTCAATTTTTGCAGATGACACTAAGCTTTGTTGTAGAGTCCAGTCTATGGAAGATGTGCAGAAGTTACAAGCTGACTTGGACACACTGAGTGTTTGGGCATCCTCTTGGCAGATGAGATTCAATGTGGATAAATGTAAAGTTATGCATCTGGGTACTAACAACTTGCATGCCTCCTATGTCCTAGGGGGAGTAACACTGGGAGAGTCACTTGTAGAGAAGGATTTGGGTGTCCTTGTAGACCATAGACTGCAGAATAGCATGCAATGTCAATCGGCTGCTTCTAAGACCAGAAGGATATTGTCATGTATTAAAAGAGGCATGGACTCGCGGGACAGGGATATCATATTACCACTGTATAAAGCATTAGTACGGCCTCATCTGGAATATGCTGTTCAGTTCTGGGCTCCGGTTTATAGGAAGGATGTCCTGGAGCTGGAAAGGGTGCAGAGACGGGCAACTAAACTGATAAGGGGCATAGAGCATATTAGCTATGAAGAAAGATTGAAGGAGTTAAACTTGTTTAGTCTTGAGAAGAGACGTATAAGGGGGGAACATGATCAACCTGTATAAGTATGTAAATGGCCCATACAAAAAATATGGTGAAAAACTGTTCCAGGTAAAATCCCCTCAAAAGACAAAGGGGCACTGCCTCCGCCTGGAGAAGCAAAGGTTCAGACTCTAGTGGCGACAAGCCTTCTTTACTATAAGAACTGTGAATCTGTGGAACAGTCTACCGCAGGAGCTGGTCACAGCAAAGACAGTTGAGGGCTTCAAAACAGGCTTAGATAAATTCTTAGAGAAAAAGAAGGTCACCGCATATTAATAAATGTAGAGTCATGTCTTAAGGTTACCCGTCCCCCTCCCCTTCATCACTCCTACCCCCTCCCTTGGTTGAACTTGATTGACTTGTCTTTTTTCAACTGTATTAACTATGTAACTATGTAACTATATAAATAAAAAGTGATCAAAAAGTCATACACACCCAAGAATGGTATCAATAAAAACTTCAGATCGCCCCGCAAAAAATGAGGCCCCAAACAGCTCCGTACACATAAATACCAAAAAGTTAGAGGGGTCAAGATATGACAACAAAAGAAAAAAAAAAAAAGGCCAACTTTATAATTATTTTATCACAACGCAGGAAAAACTATACATATTAGGTATCGCCGGATTCGTACTGACCAGTAGAATGAAAATAACTGGTCAGTTTTAATGAACATTGAACCTTGTAAATAAGAAACCGAATACAACTGTAGCGGAATAGCGTTTTTTTTGCAATTTCACCAGATTTGGAATTGTTTTCCCGCTTCCCACTACACCATATGCAATATTAAATGGTGGCGTTGGAAAGTACAACTTGTCCCGCGAAAAACAAGCCCTAATACAGCTATGTGAACAGAAAAATAAAACAGTTATGGCTGTTTGAAGGCAGGGAACGCAAAACGAAAACGCAAAGCCAAAAAAAAACCCCGGTACTGAAAGGGTTAAGGCGATTAAATATATAATTTAATCTTGTGCTGTTCTTGTATCTTGATCGCAAATCCAAACGTCCGTGGTCTTGGTAATATTGTTATATGCTACCGGGTTTGCTACTCACCCGATATAATCCGCTAACGGACCGGAGTTATATCAAACGAGAGCTGGTGGCAGCACTACTGGGCTGATAGACTCAGTTTCGCTGGTGATAGCGAAAGGGGTCTCTCAGCCGATCAGGATTGTGAGGGAGCGTATCACCACGCAGGGATTGCGTGGCTACCCCCTCTCCCTTCCTGTGCCTGCCTGTGTGTGGACAGGAGGTGGCTGTGAAACACCGTGCCATACGTAACTGTCACGAGTGGGCTTGCATCTGGTATCAGACGTTCTGCGCAGCTTTCAAGAGTGACATAATTTGACATGCTTTTCCCTTGGTTTAGTTGCTGTTTACCACACCTCTTTCCCTCAGCTGTTGTGGCTGTGGTAATTGTCTTTCCTCTATTTATTCCTTTTTCTCCCAGGATTCACTGCGGTTTATACTTTCTGCCTACTTTGTAGTGTGTCGTGTGGATCTCGGCTGAGATCCAGTTGCTGCGATATCTGCTTTAAGATAAGTGACATTTTCCCTTTTGTGGTTTTCCTTCTGGAGTCTCCCGTCCTTACTCTTGGAGGAACGGGTTGACTCTTTCCTGTGTCACTAGCTGCAGGGTTCTTTAGGGTGAATTTATTATTAGGTTCCTGTGTATGAACTCTCCTACCACTAAGGATTGTTCATACTGGTAGTCAATCAGGGCCTAGTTTCAGGGTTCCCTGCTGGAGGTGACCGTTTCCCTGGTTTTGGTCTTTTCCCTTCCCTCGTACGCTCGGTGTGGCTATTCCCTCCTCACCAGAGTGTGACAGTAACCTTACACACCCTGAGAGGGCGTGGAACGTCACGTGTTTGTAGGCAAAGACTGAACCGTACCGCGTGATCCCCCACATAAGCACTCGTAGGGCGGGGTTGCAGGTCCGGTTCGTCACATGTGTGTATGTGTGTGTGTATGTGTAGCAGAACTCTGTGGGTGTAGCAGAGTTTTATATGTGTAGCAAAGTTGTATGTGTGTAGCAGAGCTGTATGTATGTATAATGGAAATGTATGTGTGTAGCAGACTGAATGTG
>ONZH01011231.1:0-34358 GCA_900303285.1 Rhinella marina
CACTATATGGCACTGTCTATTTGTATGGCGAATAACGCCGCAACTAGTTCTTTCACATTTACAAGCTGCCAATCATGGATTATATATGTTTTTCCCCAAACACAACCTAAAAGATATTTATTTTTTAATTTGTTTTTTTATTATTATTATTTTATTTTATTTTTTCTAATGTTCCCCAAACAAGGCTCTGACCCTCTTACTGCACTGCAAAATGTGAGAGTAGTGGTGCTTCTTTGAATACAGCACCCCAAAACAGCCTTTAGAACAGAGTGCAGTGCTGTATAACAGGCTAAGCCCTATTCCCACTCACTGCTGCACAGTGTACCAGAATAGCAATTTCACTGCCTGATTTTTTTGTCTAGAAATCGTCCCTCTCCTATCCCTGCACTTTAGATTATCTATCCCATATCTCCTCATTTCTTTTCTTTAGTTTTTTTTTTTAACTTGCCCTATCTTTCCTGTCGTCTGTCTGTGGTCTGAAATCTGATTCCAGAGCTGCAGAGCTATTTATAGGGCTGTGACATCACAGGACCTGGCTGGCTGCTAATTGGCTACATGTCTGCATGTGATCGCATTGTGGGCGTTTACTTCTTTATCCCAGAAATCCTTCCCCCATATCATGCCATGTGCTTGCGGCCATTTTAGGGGAAAAAAAAAATTTGTTACTACGAATCGCCAGGAAATTCGCATTCGTTGCTAATCGAATTTTCCAGGAAATTTGTAACGAATTCCACTTCGTCAGCTTCGATTCGCTCATCTCTAATCACATTCTTCCCATATATGTAGCATTAGTCTCTAAAATCTCAACAATTATGGCTTCTTTTAGTCCGTGCAATGCTAGTTATTGTTTAGGGACCTTGTCCTAAATTTCAGGAAATGAACCACTAGTATGTTTAACCACTAACCCCTTCACTATCCCAGATCATTAGAGATGTCTCCATGAATCAATTACCAACCCTATACACCCTGGAACATTAATATTAAAGCAACCCTCTAGTTCAAGAGAAAAAAAAAATCACATGAACTGGGGAATGAAAAGGACACTTTTATAGCCACAGCTGCAGGCTCCCTTTTGTGTCACCCAAGATGGCCACACTGCTTCTCAGACTATCGAAAACACACTCTGCATCAGTAGTCCAAGACACCTGCTTGTCCAGCCTTGCTCTTGGGTTGGCCAGCACTGCCCACAGTATTGCGTCATGTAGTCAAAGAAGCAGTGTGGCCATCTTGGATAACAAAAGAGGATCCTGGGAATTGGCTGACCTGCAGCTGAAAAGATGAAAAAAGATGAAAAGGCAGGCACTATGTAAGTGTTCTGTTCATTCCCCAGCAGGTATTGTTACCTTTACTACCCCAGATTAAAATTAATCCAAAAGTCAACACATATTATTTGATGCTGTTTGCTGGTATTTTGGGAGGGGGGAATTGAACTACAGTATTATGTGCTAAAAGGTAGCAGTATTCTATTGGTGTTATATGGTATTATTAGGTGGACTATATATGGCAGCACTAGGCATGCATTATATAGCAGAACTGTGTGGTGTGTAGGGTTGAGCGAACCCGGACTTTTTCACTGAAGTTTGAGTTCGGTGTTCCGGTGGTTTTATTATTTTCCATTATAGCATGGTTATAATGGAAAATAATAGCATTCTTAAGACAGAATGCTAAATACAATATCCATTGAGGGGTTAAAATAATAAAAAAACTCATCTCATCCACTTGATCATTCCGCCGGTATCCTCTTCTATCTTCTGTGGGAATTCGCTGCGGTAGAAGCAGGATTTTCGGTTTGGCAGACAGAGACAGGGACACAGGATTGCAGTCCAACATAAAAGTCCACTTTATTGAGGAATCAGCCACAGAAAATAAACAGCCTTTACACGTCAAGAAAAACAAAACCTGCTCGTCTGAGCGCTAACTAAACAGATCACTTCTAACTAAGCCCAGCCACCTTACTACCAGGCACTGGCAAAATTACTCACACAGCAGCGTGGCAACTCCAGACATGAACCAGCTCTCAGAGAGAGAGACTGAACACTCTGCCTGGCTTTATATGCACCTGCCTCAGGTGCAGCTGATTAGGCCTCAGCCTAGTCCACTACCAGAAGTGGACTATGGATTGGGGAACCCGCCCAACTCTTCCCCAATCCAGATAAACTCCAGGCCCTACTTTGGCTTTACTACAAAGCCAGATTAAACTTTCTTATACACACACTGGGCACTCCCTGGAGCTTATGACACTTATGACACAGGGTTCTAGGGGAAAAATACCTGCCATCAATAACTTTACCAGTCACTGTCTCACATTTCTTACAGCAGGACCTGTAAAAGGACCTGCGATGACATCACTACGTGTTGAGCGCGGTGATGTCATCGCAGGTCCTGCTGAATGAAGATAGAAAGACCTTCTATCTTCATTCAGCAGGACCTGCGGAAGGACCTTCTATCGTCATTCAGCAGGAACTGCGATGACGTCACCGCGCTCACCCTGTGGTCAAGTCATTGCAGGTCCTTTTGCAGGTCCTGCTTTAAGAAGATAGAAGTGGATACCAGTGGCACGATCAAGTGGATGAGGTATTTTTTATTATTTTAACCCCTCAATGGACATTTTATTTAGCATTCTGTCTTAAGAATGCTATTATGTTCTGTTATAATCATGTTATAATGGAAAGTAATAAAGTCAAGTTAAGGTCCGCATTGACTTTAATGGGGTCCGGCTTCGGGATGAAGTTCGGGTGAAATTAACATATAGGGGGTCATTTATCAAACTGGTGTCAAGTAGAACTGTCTTAGTTGCCCATTGCAGCCTATCAGATTCCTCCTTTCATTTTCCAAAGGAACTGTCCAAAATAAAAGGTGGAATCTGATTGATTGCTATGGGCAGTTAAGCCAGTTCTACTTTACACCAGTTTGATAAATGACAACCCGTAGTTTCCTTCACACTAGAAAATTAAAGAAAACGGTTGATGGTTTTCAGAGAAAATAAGCTGATGAGGCACTTCCTACAGGATGTGCTGATTTAACTGGCAAATCACCATACAAAGTAGATTTGTTAATAACCCACAAATGTAAACCCAGCACTATCCCTTACAGTTTGCAATTGCCTATTTGACATTCATTATACTGTACTTCTGTAATTCACTAAGCAGAACGGCACATTTTATTTTTTTCTGAGAACTATTTCTTCAAATGAACAGTAAAAGGAATTGCACGCTGCATGAGGCAGAACATTGAATATGTTTATACTAAAATTGAACTCTTCTATTAAAATGTGAATGTGAATAAAGCCTTCATGGGCGATTTTAATGTGGATGGAAATTGCCCATTTTCTTTAAATATTATAAAGCGCAATAAACATGGAGCTGCTAAAGCCAAAGTATGGGGGAAATGATTACTCTAGTATAATTTGCAAATCACAAGTAATACATACGTGGCATATTATGATAATGCATAATTTATCTGTATGCGTGTTTTAGGATAAAAAGTTCATTTATGGAAAATTGGATGTCAGATGCAGTTGTAAACTAAGCTCCTATAATAATAACCCATCCTGGCTTTTTTATTATAATAGTTGAATTGTGAGACAGAACATCATTGATTTCCTGGAGGTAGTCTAAAATGCACAGCTGGTAAATTCATTGCCCCTCCTGTAAACGTTCCATGTTTATCTGCTGCCATATTTTGTGAGGCCACTATTATCATCCTTGGCAATTTTTGTTGTTCAAAGTAGCATATAAATTATATGATGCATTTCTTTGGCAGTGGGTACCTGTTCTTTTATTTGATAGGTCTTGAAGCAGCCTTCAACTTGGCAAAGCATCAATGCGCTTGTATCACAAAACATTTTTAAAATGAGTCCACATGAATTGATTTTGGAGACTGGTACAACCACACGATCAGGTTTTTGTGTTCAGTTTTGGAAGCCAAAAACAGGAGTGAATTAAAAAAGAGAAGTCATTTTATGTCGTTAAAACTTTCCACTTTGATTTTGGCTTTCAAAACTGTATCAGTAAACCTGAGTGTGGCTAATAAGGAAATCTGTTTATGCAGCTCTTAAATAGATATGAACATGTATCATCTATCCACAGGATTGTAATAAATGTTAAAGGGGTATTCCCATCTCACAAATGTAGTTTGTACAGTTAGATATAGCCATATTAATATTATTACTAATAGAATGTATTTATATAAAATGTACCGTTTAGAAGATGTGCCTATTTGTATAGGCATTGTCCCACACACATCAGTCAGGCCATTGCCCCTAGTTACAACCACCATTGTCATGTAGTAGTGGTGGCCGGCTTGCTCTTGTTCAAACCCGCTCTGAGGTAACTGCTGTATTGTGAACGCACATTGCATGAGCATGCGCAGACATATCTTAGGGTACTTTCGCAGCTTGTAGCATTTTTGTCTGCGCTTCCAAAACACAGAGAAACGGATCCTGTTCCAAGATCAATTCATCTCTTATAGAGCAGGATCCGTTTATAAAGTCTGTTTTTTGGATGGATCCTGACCATTGCATTTTGGACTGGTAGCGTCCAAAAAGCAGATGTGAAAGTACCCTAAGATGTGTCTCCGTATGATCATGCCATGTGCGTTCACAATACAGCAGTTACCTCAGAGCGGGTTTGAACAGGAGAAAGCCGGCCACCACTACTACACGGCCGCGGTGGCCGTAACTAGGGGCAATGGCCTGACTGATGTGTGTGAGACAATTACTATACAAATAGGCAAATCTTCTAAACGGTACGTTTTATATAAATACATTCTATTAGTAATAATATTGGTATGGCTATATCTAATTATACAAACTACATTTGTGATATGGGAATACCCCTTTAAATACCCCTTTAAATCAGTGGCCATCCCTTATTTGATGCAGCCATATCTCCGATAGAGTTACATGGATTGGGAACTCAGTTGCCCACCACTGTCACATACAGTCCAGTTCCTCCCTAATATGAACATATTAAAGGGACATGGAACTGGAATGTATGCTTACTTGTGACCAAGGGTGTGTTGGTTGTTGGACCAACATTGAAGTAATATTTGTCAACTATCCCGTGGATAAGTCAGCAACATCATTTGCAATATTTTATGTAAAAAAATGCTGCCTTTGAATGTTAACTAAAAGTACTATATATGGTATCCCAGAAACACAGTATAAAACTGTGCTGTTTACTGGCATTTTTTAACTTGCATTTTCTTTTATTTCCATGGTGTTTTTTGAAAATCAAAGCATACTCTGGCTACAGAGTTCTCTAGCGCATTCTCTGACATTTTTGTGCCATAGACATGCATTTTTTTACCTCTGCCTAAAAAAAATGCATGTGTCAATATGTATTCATTTGTATCCATGATACTTTTATATGGTTGTATATGCCTTTTCTAAAGTGGCATCTGGAAAGGTTTTATACTTTCCTATTTAACAATTCACAACTTAAAAAAAAAAACGCCATAAAAAACAGGTACTAAAATACACTATTTAAAAAAAACATTATAATGCAACAAAAAAGACTTTAAATACCACCATAAAAATATAAGTAACATGGAAAAGCAAAGGCATTTTTTAGGACTCAACAACATATGTCGCTCGGGTGAACAGTTAAGTGCTTTTCCCAAAGCCTAAGCTTAGCTTGGACAAAACTGTTAGATGGCTAATTTCCCTTGTTGATTACCTCTAGAAAAAAACACCCAATATAAAAAATAAATGCTATTTGGGGGAAAGTCCAGTGATTTTGAGTCTAGCTTACAATTTTAGGGCATAACAATAGGAAGTCCACATGAAAATGGTTTCAATATTTGTTAGGTTAAATATACAGAATGTAGGACTATTCTACCCACATTTTCATAAAATCACAGGAAAGAAAATCACAATTTTGCACAACTACAATAGGATTTTTTGCATGATTTTGCTATACTGTAATTGAAGCAATATACAGTACAGACCAAAAGTTTGGACACACCTTCTCATTCAAAGAGTTTTCTGTATTTTCATGACTATGAAAATTGTAGATTCACACTAAAGGCATCAAAACTATGAATTAACACATGTGAAATTATATACTTAACAAAAAAGTGTGAAACAACTGAAAATATGTCTTATATTCTAGGTTCTTCAAAGTAGCCACCTTTTGCTTTGATTACTGCTTTGCGCACTCTTGGCATTCTCTTGATGAGCTTCAAGAGGTAGGTCACCTGAAATGGAATTCCAACAGTCTTGAAGGAGTTCCCAGAGATGCTTAGCACTTGTTGGCCCTTTTGCCTTCACTCTGCGGTCCAGCTCACCCCAAACCATCTCAATTGAGTTCAGGTCTGGTGACTGTGGAGGCCAGGTCATCAGGCGTAGCACCCCATCACTCTCCTTCTTGGTCAAATAGCCCTTACACAGCCTGGAGGTGTGTTTGGGGTCATTGTCCTGTTGATAAATAAATGATGGTCCAAGTAAACGCAAACCGGATGGAATAGCATGCCGCTGCAAGATGCTGTGGTAGCCATGCTGGTTCAGTATGCCTTCAATTTTGAATAAATCCCCAACAGTGTCACCAGCAAAGCACCCCCACACCATCACACCTCCTCCTCCATGCTTCACGGTGGGAACCAGGCATGTAGAGTCCATCCGTTCACCTTTTCTGAGTCGCACAAAGACACGGTGGTTGGAACCAAAGATCTCAAATTTGGACTCATCAGACCAAAGCACAGATTTCCACTGGTCTAATGTCCATTCCTTGTGTTCTTTAGTCTGAACAAGTCATGTCTGCTTGTTGCCTGTCCTTAGCAGTGGTTTCCTAGCAGCTATTTTACCATGAAGGCCTGCTGCACACAGTCTCCTCTTAACAGTTGTTGTAGAAATGTGTCTGCTGCTAGAACTCTGTGTGGCATTGACCTGGTCTCTAATCTGAGCTGCTGTTAACCTGCGATTTCTGAGGCTGGTGACTCGGATGAACTTATCCTCTGCAGCAGAGGTGACTCTTGGTGGTTCCTTTCCTGGGGCGGTCCTCATGTGAGCCAGTTTCTTTGTAGCGCTTGATGGTTTTTGCGACTGCAATTGGCGACACTTTCAAAGTTTTCCCAATTTTTCGGACTGACTGACCTTCATTTCTTAAAGTAATGATGGCCACTCGTTTTTCTTTACTTAGCTGCTTTTTTCTTCCCATAATACAAATTCTAACAGTCTATTCAGTAGGACTATCAGCTGTGTATCCACCTGACTTCTGCCCAACACAACTCATGGTCCCAACCCCATTTATAAGGCAAGAAATCCCACTTATTAAACCTGACAGGGCACACCTGTGAAGTGAAAACCATTTCAGGTGACTACCTCTTGAAGCTCATCAAGAGAATGCCAAGAGTGTGCAAAGCAGTAATCAAAGCAAAAGGTGGCTACTTTGAAGAACCTAGAATATAAGACATATTTTCAGTTGTTTCACACTTTTTTGTTAAGTATATAATTCCACATGTGTTAATTCATAGTTTTGATGCCTTCAGTGTGAATCTACAATTTTCATAGTCATGAAAATACAGAAAACTCTTTGAATGAGAAGGTGTGTCCAAACTTTTGGTCTGTACTGTATATTGATAAGTCTTAGTCTGCACATGTAAATACAGCCAATAGAGCCTAGCAGCTAGAAGATCCCACAGACTTTTATGCCATGGATCAGCTCCACTGCTACATTTTAAAGGGGTTTTCCAGGATTAAAACATTGTCCTATATCAGGGATGCTCAACCTGTGGCCCTCCAGCTGTTGTAAGACTACAACTCCCACCATGCCCTGCTGAAGTTTGATACCTGTAGGCTGTCCGGGAATGCTGGGAGTTGCAAGTTTTGCAACAGCTGGAGGGCTGCAGGTTGAGCATGCCTGTCCTAGATGAACTGCAGTCAAGTAAATGGGGATCGACCGCAATGACAGACACAAACCATAGAGAGACAAGGAACTCTTTCTTGATAAATATCAATTCATCAAAATCTGGCAGTTTATCTGTGCCTAAAATTTACCGTACTTGGAGAAAATTATTTTTTTTTTAAATGGAAACATATATAGCGTAAAATCAGCTACATAAAGATTAAAAATGAATATGTTGCTGAAATGTGCCTTGTCCCATTCATCTAGACTTGCTTCCTGGATCCTGTTATTGCAAACCTGGATACGCAGGAGAAAAATGTAATCAGTGTGATCTGGGATACAAAGGATATCCAAATTGTGTAAAATGTAACTGCAGCGTTCCGGGCAGCATAAATGAAGATCCCTGTGTCGATCCATGTATTTGTAAGGTAAGTGTTTAATGTTCATGGAGATACTTTGAATAACCAAGATCCAATATAAAATGTTTAATTGTTTCTAGATTTAGACATTTCAATGATCATCAGGGTTGCCTACTGTCTAAATTACCTTTTGAGTAAAATCTCTATAGGTGGCCAAGTTTCTACATAATTAGTGATAGAAAACTGCACAGCATTCAAAAACAAGGTGAAGTAAAATAGACTCTGGTACAGTATGTTTAAATTTTACAATAGATATTAAATTTATGGAAAACAATACTGATTTATATGAATAACTAGAAAAAGTTCCCGGCGCATACCCCGGAGTATGAAAGGTTAGTCTGTTTGTGTGATGATTAGAGATTAGCGAATCTTCCACCGAATTTTTAAAAAGATTCACCTCGGATAAGATTCGATTTGGTTCAAGTTGCGTTAAAAAAAAAATTGTGTTCTGCGAACATTCCAGCAAATACGTACGCATGAGTGTACAAAGTGCGTACGAAGCTTTAGTTTATTATTGTCTAGGCCCACAAAAACAATGAACATAGAGTAAAAGTACTCTACTTAAGTGAATATCTTTGCATTAGCGTACAAATTAATAGATGCGTAGCATTAGCGTACAAATTATATTATGCATACGTAGCTTTAGCGTACAAAGATTTAAGAATAATCTTCCAAAGCGAATCTGAAATGATTTGGATTTGCTTCGGTGTAGAAAAAAATGAATATTCGAATTAATACGAAGCAGCAAATAGATTCGATGATCTCTACTGTTGATGTCATTTGTTCGTAACTTTTCCCCATAACAGTGACCTGCCCCCTTAACAGTACCCTCAGCAGCACCCCACCCCATTTAAGGGGTTTTCCGAGTTATATATATTGATGACCTATCCTCAGGATAGGTCAATATCAGATCGGCGGGGGACCATTGTTTACATGCTGGCCGACACGGGGGTAGTGGTGAATAGGTGTAAATACACGTCACCGCCCCATTCATTTCTATGGGAAGAATTGCTTCCATAGACTTGTATGGGAGCGATTCTTCCCATTGAAATGAATGGGGCAACTCCATCCTTCACAGCACCCCTCCCCCTAACTGTAACCTTCACGGTGCCCCGTCCCTTAACACTGACTTTCACAGCACTCCTGAAGGTGTTAATGGTAACTGTGATGGTCAAATCAAGTTAAAAGGATTACCCATCTGGAAAATGTATGGCATATAAATAGGATATGCCATAAATTTCTGATAGTTCAGGGTCACAACTTGGGGATCCAATCCTACCTCAAGAAAAGGGCAGTGCCATGAACGTAAAGTATGTTGTGCATGTGCAGCATTATCTCCATTCACTGCTATAGGATTTCTGAAAGTAGTTGAGTGAGAAAACTCAGCTATTTTTAGAAGTCCCCTGTTAAAGAATGGAAAGCAAGCCACACATGCATAATTACCCCTCCATTCACTGCTGTGAGACAAGACAAGCAAGCATTCAACTATTTTTAGAAGTTGGTGAATGGAGAGTTGTCCACCTATTGCATGCCTTGCTCCCCATTTACTTTGGGACTTCTTGAGATAGGAGTGAGTTGCAGAGATGGGGTCAACACCAATTGGACATTTATGGCATAGCCTATCAATATGTCATAAATATCCCAGGTGGGAATATCCCTTTTATACCTAGTGTTTTAAGTGATTAATACCAGCAACTCTGCTGGTCTACTGAGTTGATGATGTCCAGTGGTGTACTCACCTCTCCATGCTCCACTGATATCTCTGCAGCTTCTGACAGAAAGCTTGAAGTGCTCGTCATGTTAATCTTCCTTTTCCATCCTTGTACTTACTGACAGGACTTTTCAAAAGTGATATAAGAGCTGTATTTTAGCTGTCTTACCTGGTTATATATTGTGCAATTTCTACAGTCATGGCCAAAAGTTTTGAGAATGATACAAATATTAATTTTTACAAAGTCTACTGCTTCAGTTTTTATAATGGCAATGTGCATATACTCCAGAATGTTATAAAGAGTGATCAGCTTAACAGCAATTACTTGCAAAGTCAATATTTGCCTAGAAAATGAACTTTATCCCCCAAGACACATTTCAACATCATTGCAGCCCTGCCTTAAAAGGACCAGCTAACATCGTTTCAGTGATTGCTCCATTAACACAGGTGTGGGTGTTGATGAGGACAGGGCTGGAGATCAATCTGTCATGATTAAGTAAGAATGACACCACTGGACACTTTAAAAGGAGGCTGGTGCTTGGCATCATTGTTTCTCTTCTGTTAACCATGGTTATCTCTAAAGAAACACGTGCAGTCATCATTGCACTGCACAAAAATGGCCTAACAAGAAAGAGTATCGCAGCTAGAAAGATTGCACCTCAGTCAACAATCTATCGCATCATCAAGAACTTCAAGGAGAGAGGTTCCATTGTTGCCAAAAAGGCTCCAGGGCGCCCAAGAAAGACCAGCAAGCGCCAGGACCGTCTCTTAAAAGTGTTTCAGCTGCGGGATCGGGCTACCAGCAGTGCAGAGCTTGCTCAGGAATGGCAGCAGGCAGGTGTGAGTGCATCTGCACGCACTGTGAGGCGGAGACTCTTGGAGCAAGGCCTGGTCTCAAGGAGGGCAGCAAAGAAGCCACTTCTCTCCAGAAAAAAACATCAAGGACAGACTGATATTCTGCAAAAGGTACAGGGAGTGGACTGCTGAGGACTGGGGTAAAGTCATTTTCTCTGATGAATCACCTTTTCGATTGTTTGGGACATCTGGAAAACAGCTTATTTGGAGAAGACGAGGTGAGTGCTACCACCAGTCTTGTCTCATGCCAACTGTAAAGCATCCTGAAACCATTCATGTGTGGGGTTGCTTCTAAGCCAAGGGAATCGGCTATCTCACAGTCTTGCCTAAAAACACAGCCATGAATAAAGAATGGTACCAGAATGTCCTTCGAGAGCAACTTCTCCCAACCGTCCAAGAGCAGTTTGGCGATCAACAATGCCTTTTCCAGCATGATGGAGCACCTTGCCATAAAGCAAAGGTGATAACTAAATGGCTCAGGGAACAAAACATAGAGATTTTGGGTCCATGGCCTGGAAACTCCCCAGATCTTAATCCCATTGAGAACTTGTGGTCAATCATCAAGAGACGGGTGGACAAACAAAAACCTACAAATTCTGCCAAAATGCAAGCATTGATTGTGCAAGAATGGACTGCTATCAGTCAGGATTTGGAACAGAAGTTGATTGAGAGCATGCCAGGGAAAATTGCAGAGGTCCTGAAGAAGAAGGGTCAACACTGCAAATATTGACTTGCTGCATTAACTCATTCTAACTGTCAATATAAGCTTTTGTTACTCATAATATGATTGCAATTATATTTCTGTATGTGATAAAAACATCTGACAAACACACATAAAAACCAGAGGGCAGCAGATCATGTGAAAATATAATATTTGTGTCATTCTCAAAACTTTTGGCCATGACTGTACTGTGTAATGTTGTTTTGTTGACTACAGCTAGAGGCTAAACTATGCAATGGACAGTATATAGCATTTTTTAATGCTGATGGTTTAATTTTTGAGGGTATAAATGTAATTCATCCATCAATTTTAGCCCTTATTCTGCATTGTTAACTGAGTGGAAGGAATGCTGTGTTGTAGGAACACAGAAGGAAGGAATGCAGCTTTCTTAAAAAATATGATTTTGCACTATTGTGTCATGAGATGCATATTCAATATGTCTGTATCACTAACCAGTTATTGTGTCATGTATTAAAAGTACAATTTGTCCTCTAGGAAAATGTGGCAGAAAATAACTGTAACGTATGTAAACACGGCTACTTTAACCTTAAGCGTGACAATCCCAGAGGATGTGATCAGTGTTTTTGTTCTGGAGTTTCAAATATCTGCATTGATTCTCGTCTTTCATATGCTAAGGTAAGTGCATTGATAAACTTTAAGTATTTTGAAACTGATCAAATATAATTATTGTTTATGGTATATCTTCAATTATTCTACACACTTTTTTAATGCTGATAATTATAACATAATTATGATATTATGACAAGAAATGAATGAATCCATTCTTAACAAATCAGATTCAACCAGAATGTTGTAAAAACTCGAAGTGGATCCAAATTTTTGATAGGTCAATCCAGGCAAAATTTTGGAGACAATGAAAGAGAGAAAAATATGAGTCCTAGGAAACGTCAAGGTATCTTAGGCTACTTTCACACTAGCAGCAGGCCTGATCCGGCAGGTGAAGGGTGCTGCCGGATCAGGACTGCCGCAGCGACATGTGTGGAGCCGGAACCGCGCTCCGGCCCCACACATGTCACACAGTACATACATACACACAGACACACACACATATAGACAAACAAATACACATACATACTTACATGCTTCCGGCAGGTCTTTGGAGCGCCGGAGTAGCAGGACGGCTCGCACAGGTGACGATTCCCCACAGCGCCCTCTGCTGGACGCCTGGTGGAATCGTCATCTGTGCGCGCCGACCTGTCCCTCCGGCGCTCTAAAGACCTGCCGGGGAGCATGTAAGTATGTATGTGTATTTGTATGTGTATATGTCTGTGTATGTTTATGTTTATGTGTATGTCTATGTCTGTATGTGTGTATTGTGTGTATGTGTAGCTGGATCCGTCATGAACTCCATTGAAAGTCAAAGGAGGGCGGATCTGGTTACCATTGTGGTCACACCAGACGGATCCGCCCCCATTGACTTGCATTGGGGGTCATTCCGGATTCGTCTTGGTGCGGATGCCTGGACCGGAGAGCAAACCGCAGCATGCTGCGGTTTGTTCTCCGGTCTGAAGACGGAACGGAATGCTTTCAGGAGCATTCCGTTGTCTTCAGTTCAGTTTTGTCCCCATTGACAATGAATGGGGACAAAACTGAAGCGTTTTATTCCGGTATTGAGCCCCTATGACGGAACTCAATACCGGAATTTTAAAACGCTAGTGTGAAAGTAGCCTTACACACATTTTCAGTCAATTGAAGCTTCTGAATTTGGTTTGAATTAAATCATTTAGCCGACTTTGTTCATCTCTAATTATGGCAACAAACAAGTTTATGGCTACTAGTCTATTGCTACTGATAGTATTTAACACGTACATTATGCACTGTATAAAACCAAGGGTATAACTATACAATTGAAGAGATAACAGTGTGGCAGTGCCATGGAAACCTAAAGCAGACTTCGTTGCCACAAATTAATGTACTGTACCTTTATTACCTGTACATACTGAACATGATAGGTAGCTGACACTTTTCCACATGTTGCATTAGAGCCCAGTGGTAGAGATGAGTGAATTTCCTAAAATTAAATTCTGGTCATATTTGGCTGAACCAGCCGTCTGATTCAATTTGCGTCCATATAGAATCGAAAGTGCTCTGATATTGCCTGGAAAAGTCCCTCTTTCCTTCTATGTTTCATACACACATTTAGATTCTCCTGAAAAAAATAACACAAGATTCTGGTTGGTTAGAACTTGGGTTGAATTTCCAAATTTTAGAATTGATTCACCCATCTCTACCCAAGAAATTCAAGTTAAAGGAGTTATCCAGGTTTTTTTTTAAAATTAGATCAGTGGGGGCTCAAAATCTTAGCACCTTTGCACATCAGCTGTTTGAATGGGCTTCAGAACTTAAAGGGGTTCTCCAAGTTAAATTTATTGATGACCTATCCTCAGGATAGGTCATCAATATCAGATCGGCGGGTGTCCGACACCGACACTGTCACTGACACTGGCGGGGGTCCGACACTGTGCCAGCGCTCCCTCCTCTTCATTGTTTACACACTAGCCGTAACATGGGTAGCGGTGAGTAGGTGTAATTACACCTAAGCGCCCCATTCATTTCAATGGGAAGGATCGCTCCCATAGACTTGTATGGGAATGAGCCCTCACATTGAAATGAATGGGGCGGTTAGATACCCGGCACCCCCGCCGATCTGATATTGATGACCTATCCTGAGGACCTATCCTAGGTCATGAATAAATTTAACTTGGAGAACCCCTTTAAGGGAATTCTGCAGCATCTTCATTGTGTACATTGGTTCATGCTGCACAACATCATACTTTTTGTAGCGGTTGTGCTTGGTATTGTACTTTTGTCCGAAATATAGAGAATTAAACCAATGTAAACAATGAAGAGCTCACTTCAAGTAGCTCGTTGCCAAGTTACATGGGGAGTAGGACCCTTACCAATATAATTGACTGCATATCCTAAGAAGGGGTTGTCTACTAACAGAACAAGAAAAGAACATAGCAATAACAATATATGCATCTAAACATGACACAGCTCTGGGGAACAGAAAGGCTCCATATATTTGGGCTTATTTTTCAAGCATTAGTGTAGGGAAGCTTCATTTAGTCCTCTGCTCACAGTTTTGCCCTAATAGTATTAAACAGCTAAAGAGCAAGCACTGAAAAAATAAATACCATGTAAGCATGACCTAGGTATACTAACTTGCATAGACTTTTTAAGATAACAGATAGACATTCCCTTTAGTGGCAAACAACTTTAAAGTTTACCCAAATATACTTAACAGTATATGTGTAACAAATATTTATTTCACCAGGTCACCGATATGAATGGATGGTACCTTACAGAATTAGATGGTAACATCAAAGTTGCACCTACAAAGGATAAATATGATGGCCCACAGCAACTAAGTATTAAAAGAGGTGATGCTCGATCCCAAGGGCTACTGGATGTCATTTATTGGTCGGCACCAGCATCATATTTGCACAGCAAAGTAAGTTACATTGTTACACTTAGCTTTCCTATTTGACTGATTATTGTTACTTTTTCTCATGCTTTGAGATTAAGTGTTTTTCTTTAATATTGAGAGGGAATAGGAATTGGTATATGCCAGTCTGCGATCTAGACAGAATACATGTTGATAACCTATAGATTTTCTGTATTTAACAGTGCTGTAAGAGCAACATGCTGCTGGTAATAATAAGTATAATACCCAAATTAAAGTAACCGTAGTCACGTTTGATGACGAAGTTGAAATACATACGATTTTTATTCTTCAAAAGGCTTAAAAACCATTGTATAAAATACTACAAAGTATACTGATTAGATATCCAATATTACCTATCCCAATCCATACCATTCTTAGAAAACTGCTAAGCACAAACATGTTATTTCAGCAGGGGACTACAAATTCCCCTACAGGTCAACTTTTGCTCTCAAACCCTACATTATGTTAAAAAGAAATACTTAACTAGCAGGCATCCTTGATTCAGTATAATTGTAAAGTGTTATCTACTTTTACTCAATCTCAAGTGATAATCCTAGTTCTCAAATACTGTACATTGTGTTCCATCATTATCAAACACCAAACATATCTTCTATAACTATGCTGGTGTTTGATAATCCGAAAGAAAAAGAATCCAATGAAGGAGTAGCCCAGTTCAACATAACAAAGTCTTTATCCAAACTTTTTAAAATTCCTGGTACAGCAAAAAATAAATGACAATGAAAACACTTGTGTACTCCAGACATATGGGGTACTTAGTCAAAGCCTTCCCTTTACTGTGGTCTTAAAATATATTCACTATCCAGTGAATAACTGCATTCGGAAACTCTGTTTTTTTTCCATTAAACGTGCATATAATGCTTGTATATAGCTCAGGCTATATTTTGAGATACTTTCACACATGGTGCATCCTATGGAGATAAATTTTGCATCTGACCGTGGAAACATCAGAAAATCAAACTGCAACAAAATTTATGTGATGGTCACAAGGCTCCTTGCAACTTTATTTTCCATAAGGAATCAATGACATTCCATCTCAGTATTACTTCAATTTCACAGGTAATTGCAGGCACACTATCATTTGGCAGGCCACACACAGCATGGGTGTCATAAACAGCATTGATAGATAATAATTTTTAGTAGAAATCAATTTTTTAGAAGTTCCCTAGAGGATAGCCATTTGAATGTGTCATCCATGCTGCCAGCCTTTTGTAAGTCCGCAAATAGAAATCCCAATTTTCAGTTTACATGTTCCAAGCTTTAACAGGTAACAAAATAATTTTTTTTTATCCGCTTCATAGATATTTATCATCATTGTCTTATCTCCATGTTCTCACTCACTGAATGGAATAATCATAACACTATGTGCAAATCGTTTTAACATACAAGCCTTTTCTTTCCTCCCCAGTGTAATACCTTGGTCTTTTGTGATTTAGTATCAGCCTTTTCTGTCTGAATGAAACAATTTGACTTAATAAGTGAACCATATAAATTTTTGATACTTCAATAATACTGAAAACTCTTACAAATTACCACAGTACATCTTAACTGTCATGTTACATCATGTGAATTATAGTCATGATGACATTTTTTACTCGAATGATTAAGTAGCTTACCATCACAATAGCTCCTGTAGGTTTGACTTGTTATTTATTTATTTTGAATTTATTTCTGACAGGGGACACTCATTACAAACTGCAATAAAAGGAGGCTGAAGGAGAGGTGGTATTAAAGTGTATGAAGAGATTAGATCAGTTAGCTCTTTATAATGAAATGCTCTACAAGAATTAAATGGAGAACTTAAATGCCAGTTAATTGATATTAACAGCATTAACATTATTTTTGGAAAATACCTGATAATATATTGGAATGTGCTTATAAAAGGCATCACAAAGGTCAAAAAATATCAGGTTAAAGGAATATTGACAAAAAAATAAAATAAAAGTAAAAGAAAGTTTTCTTATTCAGCTTTCCACAATATATTCTCAATAATACAATTTAATTTAGCATCATTTTTATCATTCATTCATGTATACCTTTACTGGATTCTTTGAAGATTTCAGCATAAAGAATTATTAAATTAAACCAAATGCATTTGTATGTACTACTATGTCATAACAATGGGGGAATGGCGTTGTGTGTGGAGAATACTGTAAGTAATTATGGAATTTTTCATGTCTTCTCTAAGACTTTTGTTTATAATGGAAGCCTTAACTATGTGTTAGATCCTTCATATGTTAAAATTAGAGATGACCGAATCATTCAAAATTTTATTTGCCGAAAATTCGTTGAACTTTTCATAAGATTTGTATATTCTACGAATCTATTCAACGAATCTGCGTACAAATCATACTTTATTATGTGGCGTTTTGAGAACATTCGCGCACTAATAACGAACGTTCAGTTTTACAAGGTACTTCTTTGAACACGTACGCATGAGCATACAAATTGCGTACAAAAATGACGGGCTTTGCTGGAGAGGAATGGTGGAGCAGGAGGAACGCTTTGAGTCTGACCCCTGGCTACATATGGATACTGTATCAGCAGATGACAGCAGATCATCTGGCTGAGACTGAGATGAGCGTGCCATCCACTCCACTACCTCATCCACTTTCTACTCCACTACAATTTTGCGCCTTGGTGGGCTAGCCCGGTGGAACACTGGCCAAGTATTGCGAATACTACAAGTAGAAGCTCCGGCTACAGGTCCTTTGGCACTGCTGTCTTGTGCCACCTCCTTTTTTTTTAGAGCTCGCAGTCGGGCTGGAACTGAACCCCTTTTGCTTATCCATTCCAGACATTTTTCACTTGACTCTGTGGCCCTGCAGCTGGTCTTTGTCTTTTTGCCTGTCTCTCTCCTTCTCTCTCCATGTCTTTCTCTCCCTGCCTGATTAATTACTAGCCCTGCAATTTCCCTACACTTGCCCTGCAGTATCCCTGATGTGTAATATGGATTCCAAGAACAATTACACCCCAATTTAATCAACACAGGTCTCAGTCTTTAGGAACTTCACATACAGTGCTTCTGCTCATCTCAGCAGTCGCAGCAGAAGTGATGCGTCACTGACTGACCGAGCCTGAGCCAATCAGAGCAAGCCCTGCCCACTAGGTCAGGTCACCGCTTTCTTCCCGGGCTTTTGCGCACGAATAACGAACTAACAGTAAAAGTTCGCTAAGTAATTGAATTAGTACGCAACAGCATATAGAGTAACTTATACGTAGCATTAGCGTACAATTTATCGGACAAGTACATAGCGAATGCGTAGAAAGCCTTAGGAACATTTTCGAATATTAATGGAGCGAATCTCCAAATGTTCAGATTCGCTTCGCAGCTGAAAATTTCCGAGATTCGATACGAATCAACGAATCGGCGAATAGATTTGCTCATCTCTAGTTAAAATTAAAATGGTGATCCATTGGGTTCATTTGCAATTAAGTTAAATTCATGGCAAGAACAGTGTTACATGCTGTGGAAACCTGGATGGTATGGCAGGACAAAGATGTGAACATAATCTTAACCCCTTAAGGCCGAAGCTACTTTTACACTTAATGCCGAAACCACATTTTTAAAATCTGCCATGTGTCACTTTATCAATTCATAACTTTGGGATTCTTTCACCGATTCGACTGATTCCAAGATTGTTTTTTCGTGACACATTGTACTCCACGACAGTGGTAAATTTGAGTCAATATAAATCACCTTTATTTATAAAAAAATCCTAAATTTACAGAAAATTTGGAAAAATTTGTAATTTTCAAACTTTGAATTTCTCTGCTATTAAGGCAGATAGTGATCCCTCACAAAATAGTTATTACTTTACATGTCCCATATCTCTACTTTATGTTGCCATCATTTTGTAGATGTAATTTTATTTTTTGGGGATGTTAGAAGGCTTAGAATTTTAGAATCAATTCTTAAATTTTTTTAGAAATTTTCCAAAACCATTTTTTTAAGCACCAGTTCAGTTCTGAAGTCACTTTGTGGGGCTAAAATAATAGAAACCACCATAAATGACCCCATTTTAGAAACTACACCCCTCAAGGTTTTCAAAACTAATTTTACAAACTGTGTTAACCCTTTATGTATTCCACAAGAATTAAAGGAAAATGGAGATGACATTTCAAAATTTCACTTTTTTTGCAGATTTTCCATTTTAATCCATTTTTTCCTGTAACAAATCAAGGGTTAATAGCAAAAAAAACCTCAAAAATTATTACCCTGATTCTGCGATTTACAGAAACACCCCGCATGTGATTGTAAACTACTGTATGGGCGCATGGCCAAGCGCAGAAGGAAAGGTGCGCCAGATGGTTTTTGGAGGGCGGATTTTGCTGGACTGGTTTTGAGACACCATGTCCCATTTGAAGCCCCCCCGATGCACCCCTACAGTAGAAACAACCAAAAAGTGCCCATATTTTGGAAACTAAGGGATAAGGTGACAGTGTTATTGATACTATTTTGGGGAACATATGATTTTTGATCACTTTATATTACACTTTTTGTTAGGCAAGGTAAACAAAAATGGCTGTTCTGGCTGTTTTTTTTTTTTTTTTTTTACTGTGTTCACCTGAGGGGTTAACTAATGTGATATTTTTGTAGAGCAGGTTGTTACGGACGTGGCGATACCTAACATGTATAGTTTTTTTTTTTATTTAAGTTTTACACAATAATATCATTTTTGAAACAAAAAAATCATGTTTTAGTGTCTCCATTGTGAGAGCTGTAGTTTTTTTATTTTTTGGGCAATTGTCTCAGGTAGGGGCTCATTTTTTGCGGGAAGAGGTGACGGTTAGATTGGTACTATTTTGGGGGGCATATGCCTTTTTGATCGCTTGGTATTACACTTTTTGTGATGTAAAGTGACAAAAAATAGCTTTTTTGACCCTGTTTTTATTTTATTTTTTTTACTGTGTTCACCTGAGGGGTTAACTCATGTGATATTTTTGTAGAGCAGGTTGTTACGGACGTGGCGATACCTAACATGTATAGTTTTTTTAATTTATTTAAGTTTTACACAATAATTTCATTTTTGAAACAAAAAAATCCATGTTTTAGTGTCTCCATTGTGAGAGCTGTAGTTTTTTTATTTTTTGGGCGATTGTCTCAGGTAGGGGCTCATTTTTTGCGGGAAGAGGTGACGGTTAGATTGGTACTATTTTGGGGGGCATATGCCATTTTGATCGCTTGGTATTACACTTTTTGTGATGTAAAGTGACAAAAAATGGCTTTTTTGACCCTGTTTTTATTTTATTTTTTTTACTGTGTTCACCTGAGGGGTTAACTCATGTGATATTTTTGTAGAGAAGGTTGTTATGGACGTGGCGATACCTAACATGTATAGTTTTTTTAATTTATTTAAGTTTTACACAATAATTTCATTTTTGAAACAAAAAAAAAATCCATGTTTTAGTGTCTCCATTGTGAGAGCTGTAGTTTTTTTATTTTTTGGGCGATTGTCTCAGGTAGGGGCTCATTTTTTGCGGAAAGAGGTGACGGTTAGATTGGTACTATTTTGAGGGGCATACGCCTTTTTGATCGCTTGCTATTACACTTTTTGTGATGTAAAGTGACAAAAATAGCTTTTTTGAACCTGTTTTTATTTTTATTTTTTTACGGTGTTCACCTGTGGGGTTGGGACATGTGATATTTTTGTAGAGCAGGTTGTTACGAACGTGGCGATACCTAACATGCTTGGGGTATTTTTAATCTTTTTTTACTAATTTCAAATTTGAGTTTTGGGGGGAAAAAGGGATTTTTTTTTAACACTTTTTTTTTACACTTTTTTTTTTACACTTTCTTAGACTCAGACCCACTTGGTTCTTGAAGATCCAGTGGGTCTGATTGTTCTATAATACACTACAGTACACTATATAGTGTACTGCAGTGCATTTTCACTCTTGCTAAGCCTTGTCAGGCTCCTGCCTTTAGCAGGAGCCTGATGAGGCTTAGCTTTCACC
Organism: Rhinella marina; assembly: GCA_900303285.1. Taxonomy (NCBI): domain Eukaryota; kingdom Metazoa; phylum Chordata; class Amphibia; order Anura; family Bufonidae; genus Rhinella; species Rhinella marina. Next base: position 20,996 of record ONZH01011231.1, read on the forward strand.
ATGGCAACCGAGACGCTTCTGAAAGCGTCTGGTTGCCATTGTAACCATCGGGACGCTGCCACAGCAGAGCAGCATCCCGATGGAAGGGAGAGGGAGCTTCCTCCCTCTCATCTGGCCACACCATCGGCGCTGCCAGCGCCCGATGGGAGAGGGAGGGAGCTCCCTCCCTGTTAACCCCTTCCATACAGCGGTCCCTACGGACCGTGGCATGGAAGGGGTTAAACTGCTGACATCGGTGCCAGCACCGATGTCAGCAGTTTCAAGCAGAGTATCAGCTGTATGCTGATACTCTGCTTGAAAACGCTCGCCATCCTGAAATATTATTGCGGGCGGCACTCTCGCCGCAGCCGCCCGCACATCGCCCGCCAGCCCGCCCGGCCTCCCGCCCGCCCGCCCGGCCTCCCGCCCGCCCGCTGTATCTCCCCCCCCACCCACCCAAACGGCCATCAGAGAAAACAGTGGGGTGGGGGGGGATATATATATATTTTTTATATTGTTAATTTTTTTTTTTTTTTCCATTTTAGTGTATTGCAGCTACGATCGCTGCGATTGGCTAGTCTGAACAGACTAGCCAATCACAGCGATCGCTAGCCCAGGACCGCCCCCATTGGTCCCGGGCTGGTTAGCTGAGACCCCTGGCTGTAAGTAACAGCCGGGGTCTCAGCACTGTCACCATGTCATCAGACATGGTGACAGTTTAATGCCATGACGGCTTATCCCGTCATGGGGCGGCAAGCGGCTCCTGCCCATGACGGGATAAGCCGTCATTAGGCGTTAAGGGGTTAAAAGTTCTTTGACTATACTCATAGCTATTATTATTATTTATTTCAAAGCACCATTAATTCCATGGTGCTGTACATTTAAAAGGGGTTACAAATACATAACATAAGGTTTAAGACTTCAGTTATTTGATCAGTTATTTTATACTGATGACATCCTCAGGATAGGTCATCAGTATCTGATCTGTGGGGGTCTGACACCCGGGTCCTGTGAGCTCCTCAGCTATCTCTCAGCTTTTTCTAGGCCAAGTGACGACGCGTTCATGTGTCATGTGGTCTAGCAGCAGCTCAGCCCCTTTCAAGTGAATGTGGCTGAGTGCGATACCAAACAAAGCCGCTATACAATGTACCATGCTGTGCTTGGCAAGCTGCCAGAAAACAGCTAATTGGTGGCGGTCCCAGGTGTCGGCCCTCCACTGATCAGATATTGATAAACTATCTTGAGTATAAGTCATCAGTGTAAAAATCACAGAAAATCCTTTTAACTTTATTCAGGTAGTTATCAGACATTTCCATTTCCAAATCTTTTTGTCCTTTTTCATCCAATTTCACTTTTTATATCCAATGTTAGTAAAGCTGAATATGCCTATACACTACAACTTTTGTTATTGTTTCTTTATGGATGGAATACTTACTGTATACAGTTCTTATGCAGATTTCTAAGTTTAAGGACAAGTGCCTATATGGATGTGGATACATGTACCCTAACTCCACATTCTCAGCATCATAAATACAGGCATCTACTAGAGCATATGTCCATGGAGGGTACCCCACTATGAGCAAAAATGGGGAGCTGGTATCTATGAGCAGCTCCTGTTGTGGTAGACTCAAGCAGTCCTAGTAATACATAGACAGCCATTCATGTGAATGATCACTGTTTAATACTACAATCTGTTGCAGGTTAAATGCTTGCCTATTGGCAGTCCCCCAGACAAAATAAGCTGTTTTCTAGGGACTTCAGTGGCTGAATTTTGAAAGGGATTGTCAACTCCTTGTCAATACAGCAGAAGTGCAGCAGAATTTGTGATGGTCACAAGGTTTCTTGCAACTTTATTTCCCATAAGGAATCCATCTCGGTTTTACTGCAATCTTACAGTTAAGGGGGGGGGGGCTATATAGAGAGCATTCTATATGCCATCTTTCTATATTCTTATTTTCATTCTTACAAATGCCTTTATTGGAAGTGTCACTATTACATGACAGTAATGCTTAATTTTAGCATTATTAATTGCGAAAATAATTTATTATTATGTAAACCTATTGAACCTTAAACAGTAAAAAATTGCAGTGCACATCAATGTTGTAATAGTAAAAAATTACAGTCTATTCCTAAACCTAAATCAAATTAGATGCAACACATTAAACTATGGGTCAAATATAACTATTTAATAAAGCAAAACAAAAACAGTATAAAAATAATAAATGTCTAAGCTAGTACACTGTATAAAACAAATTACAAGCAGAAGGATGTCTATCAATGTTTTACCCTGCACAGCACCAAAATTCAAATAACTGTACCATTAAAAGCTATGAAAACAATAAAAAAAATGAAACAACTTTCCAAATAGTTTAAGTTTTCCTACCATTTTGCTGTTGTAGCTGCCAGCATGATGGCTCAGTGGTTAGCACTTGCAGCCCCGGGGTCCTAGATTCGAATCCGACCAAGGACAACATCTGCATGGCGTTTGTATGTTTTCCCCGTATTTATGTTGGTTTTCTCCAGGTACTCCAGTTTACCCCCACACTCCAAATACATATGGATAGAAACCTTAGACTTTATGCTATTGTCTGTAAAGCACTGCGGAATATAGCAGCACTTTAAAAGTGCATAAAATAAATAAGTGTAACTCCTTCACCTAGCTGACTAACCTGCTGAATCTGACATAAATCCACCAGAGCACAGTTTATGCTGTGTCAGCTCTATTTGCTCTACTGTACCTCTCTTCTCTAAATAAAGCATCAGGGTGGGGGACTAAGGTATCCACGGTAGATTAGAATGTGAAGAAGACACATTTTCAGAAGGTAGAGAGATCAAATAGGCTATTCTATTCTTCACACAAAACATGTTTTATCTTTTACAAGCCCATTCTTACCATAAAAACAATAATTTACTATTGTACATTGTCCCCATAGTATGTTAGCTAGTAGCCTAATTATCTGTGCTATTGCCTCACATAAAATATTACCATCCCCCAACCACCAGCACTGATGCAGATTTGTTTACATTATAGATCTACTGCAGTTGTTTATACACTTTTGACTATATATATATATATATATATATATATATATATATATATATATATGCATATACAGGTCTGCTATATCATCCCTCACCAATCCCCTCTAGCTCTTTTGCTCAACAGCTTCCTATACAGCACTGCTACATCTGTCCTCATCTCCCCCAATAGCTAAGCAACCTCTAACTCAGCTCTGCAACATCTGTCTTTCCCTCTCACACTGTGCCTGAACCGCAACCTATACAGCTCTGCTACATCTGTCCTTCTCTCTCACACTGTGACTGAACTGCTACCCATACAGCTCTGCTACATCTGTCTTCACCTCCCCCAATAGCTAAACAACTTCTAACTCAGCTTTGCTACATCTGTCTTTCCCTCTCACACTGTGACTGAACTGCTACCCATACAGCTCTGCTACATCTGTCTTTCTCTCTCACACTGTGCCTGAACCGCTACCCAGGGCAGGGACTAGGGGTAGGCGGGGGAGGCGACTGCCTAGGGCGCCATCTGGAGGGGGCGCAGCCAGGGCCGGATTATAATTGGAGCATCTGGAGCTACTGCTCCAGGCCCCGGCTCCAAAGATTTCATGGGGGGCCCCGCGCCCCCCTCAGATCAGCCCACCCAGCCACTTTAAAAAAGCATACTTACCTGTTCTGCGCTGCCACTGCCATCAGGTTCCGCGCTCCACTGTCTTCCCTGCCGGCGCGCACTATGACCTGATGCAGCACAAGACGCTGGTCTGAGGGGGGGCACAAGACGCTGGTCTGAGGGGGGGCACAAGACGCTGACCTGAGCTCTGATGGGGGCACAAGACACTGACCTGAGGTCTGATGGGAGCACAAGACGCTGACCTGAGGTCTGATGGGGGCACAATGTGTTGATCTGAGGTTTATTATCCCTGTACGGTGACATCACTGTGTTTATTATGTCTGTACTGTGACATCACTGTGTTTATTATCCCTGTACTGTGACATCGCTGTGTGTATTATCTTTGTACTGTGACATCACTGTGTTTATTATCCCTGTACAGTGACATCTCTGTGTTTATTATCCCTGTACTGTGACATCACTGTGTGTATTATCCCTGTACAGTGACATCACAGTGTTTATTATCCCTGTACAGTGACATCACAGTGTTTATTATCTCTGTACTGTGACATCACTGTGTTTATTATCTCTGTACTGTGACATCACTGTGTTTATTATCCCTGTACAGTGACATCTCTGTGTTTATTATCCCTGTACTGTGACATCACTGTGTTTATTATCCCTGTACAGTGACATCTCTGTGTTTATTATCTCTGTACTGTGACATCGCTGTGTTTATTATCCCTGTACAGTGACATCACTGTGTTTATTATCCCTGTACTGTGACATCACTGTGTTTATTATCCCTGTACAGTGACATCACTGTGTGTATTATCCCTGTACTGTGACATCACTGTGTTTATTATCCCTGTACAGTGACATCACTGTGTTTATTATTCCTGTACTGTGACATCACTGTGTTTATTATTCCTGTACTGTGACATCACTGTGTTTATTGTCCCTGTACTGTGACATCACTGTGTTTATTATCCCTGTACAGTGACATCACTGTGTGTATTATCCCAGTGCAGAAAGAGGTAAGTGGTCTGTGTTTGTGTGTTTGTTTTCTATTTTTCAGGGTCGTGAATGCAGAGGACTACGTCGGATTCGGTGGACTACGTCGGACCAGCTTTTTTTTTTTTTTTTTAATAAAATGGTCAAACAGGGGTCTGGGGGAGTGTTTATTTCAATAAAATGTTTTATACTTGTGTGTGTATTTTTTTTTTTTACAATACTACAGTTTTAGTAATCACGGCTATCTACAGATGGCCCTGATTACTAATACTGGGCTTAGTGCTTGCCGGTATGGCAGGCCAGCACTAACCCCAACATCTATTACCCCGGCACCCACCGCCACCAGGGGTGCCGGGAAGAGCCAGGTACCCGCAGGACCGGACCTTCTAAATTGAGGGTCTGGCTCTGGGGTGGCTGCAGGCTGGTACCATTAGGCTGGGAAGGGCCAATAACCGTGTCCCTTCCCACCCTAGTAGTGCCAGGCTGCTGCTGCTGACCCCACGCCATTTTTTAAAAATTCTTTAATTATTTTTGGAAAAAAAATGGCGTGGGGTCCCCCCCTTTTTTCCTTCTCCAGCCAGATACAACCAGCAGCGGCAGCCTGGCACTACCAGGGTGGGAAGGGACACGGTTATTGGCCCTTCCCAGCCTAATTGTACCAGCCTGCAGCCGCCCCAGAGCCAGACCCTCAGTTTAGAAGGTCCGGTCCTGCGGGTACCCGGCTCTTCCCGGCACCCCTGGTGGCGGTGGGTGCCGGGGTAATAGATGTTGGGGTTAGTGCTGGCCTGCCATACCGGCAAGCACTAAGCCCAGTATTAGTAATCAGGGCCGTCTGTAGATAGCCGTGATTACTAAAACTGTAGTATTGTAAAAAAAAAAAACACACACACACAAGTATAAAACATTTTATTGAAATAAACACTCCCCCAGACCCCTGTTTGACCATTTTATTTAAAAAGTAAAAAAGCTGGTCCGACGTAGTCCACCGAATCCGACGTAGTCCTCTGCATTCACGACCCTGAAAAATAGAAAACAAACACACAAACACGGACCACTTACCTCTTCCGGCTTCTACTTTGTAGTGATTCCTCCCGTCCAGCAGCTCGCTCAACACTAATAATAAACACAGTGATGTCACCGTACAGGGATAATAAATACAGTGATGTCACTTTAAACGTCTTTTATCTTCCCCCTAGTGTCCCATATATCAATTTAAAAAACAATAAAAAAACAAAACAGTGCTCCTCAAAATAAAAATGTATATATGTCCCCCCTCACCCTCCCTCCACATTATTATGGCCCCCACCACACCCAGTGTCCCATAGTGTCCCCAAAATCAACATATAAAAAATAAAAAAATCAGTGATACTCAATTGTTCCCCCTAGAGAAAATATATTTATGTCCCCCCTCACCCTCCCTCCACAATGTTATGGCCCCCACCACACCCAGTGTCCCCTAGTGTCCCCAAAATCAAAATATAAAAAAAAAACAAAAAAAACAGTGATACTCAATTGTTCCTCCTAGAGAACATATATATATGTCCCCCCCCTCAATCTTCCTCCACAATGTTATGGCCCCCACCAATATATGTCCCCCCCTCAATCTTCCTCCACAATGTTATGGCCCCCACCAATATATGTCCCCCCCTCAATCTTCCTCCACAATGTTATGGCCCCCACCAATATATGTCCCCCCTCAATCTTTGGCATCATTATATATAATTAGATATAATTAGATATAAAAATAATAACAGTGGTTTGGGCCCCAAATCGTTGGTAAGTATAGTGGGGTTTTTTTTATTTTTTTATACTTACCTCTGTAGATGCAGGTGTCTCCGGCTCGCGATCCTCTTCTCTCTGTCATCTCTGCCCGCATCTGATACAGAGCAATCGCTGCTCTGTATCAGACATAGCGGAGAAGCCGGAGGCAGCTACCGCGCATGCGCGGCAGCCCGCATCTGATACAGAGCAAGCGCTGCTCTGTATCAGACATACGGGAATGGAGCGCGCATGTGCGCATGCGCGGCGACGTGCGCGCTCCACATACAAGCAGCGGCTGCCTGGGTGAAAAAGGACTCCTTCTGCGCAAGCGCGGCCCGCGGCAATTAGGTGGAAAAGCGGGCCGTAACCAAGGGGAACCACAAGCAAACAAGGGGGTAAGAAAACTGGATTTTTTTGAAAAGGGGGATATATGTGTAATGACATATAATTACAAAAAGTACCATGGCCACCAGTATTACGTTTTAAACATTGATCATTGAGATGAGAATACCCCTTTAAGGTCAAAGCTGGTTAAAAAAAAGACACAATCTACATTAATGTTAGTAGAGGCAAGAACCATAGTTGTTTAAAGGAATAGAAATGTATGAATGATACAAAAGGCACTATGATTAAAAAAATGTAGTGCTCGCGTTAACAGCTCTAAGAACAGTCATAAGCTCAGAAGCCAAAAACAGTTAAAAATAAATGTAAAAAAATCCATTTTACTTTTCCCCAGCCTCTTTCGCTGTGCCACAACTAAGATAGAGCTGTAGTTTAAAAGACATTCTCTATAGAGTCATAAAGTATGATGGTTGTGATATGCTCAGCTAGTTTCCCAGTGTTCTGTTAAAATTCTCATTAAGTCAAAGGAACTTTAGCAACTTCTATGTTCCATGTATTTTCTAGTTTATCAGTATCCAGCATCTGGCCTGTATTTCATTATACCCCCAAAGAACACAAAAAAGATGGAATTACAAATGCGGGAATAGTTTGAGATCCTGTGAACTGAAAGATTTTTGAGGATTCAGAAGATGTGGCCATTTTCTAATACTTAAATTTAAAGTGAGATGGATATACTAGAAGGAATTTATTAAGGCTGGTGTTTCATATGCCATTTTTAATCAGAAGCACACTAGAGTGAGTTGCACCATATTTATCAGATGCACAGACATCTTAATAAATTTAGCATAGTCTAAAAGCATAAGCTGGAGTACATTTGCACTAACATTTTCACCACTTTGTAGCCTAAATAATAGTAAATCTGTTGGGCCTCTAGAGCAAGTTACATTTTGAGCCCAACTGGAGATAGGGGCTAATAACAATATATCTGAATGGCACTGTGGAATATGTTTATGTTATATTAGCATGAAAGAGTGCTCATTTAATACATTGTTTCACTGAGTCATCCAGTGAGGCAGCTTCTTCTTGAAGCAGCTCTCCATTCTAACTAATAGAGTGGTTTCCAAGCATATGAACAGGGGTCATCTTAGGCTATGTTCATATCTGCAGCGGAACAGAATACTGGGATTACCATATCTGCCATAACCAGTCACTTTCATGGCCTGCCAAATACGTTTCAAACAGCAGAGGCCTAGTGCTAATGTTTGAGATCAGCCATAAAGCCGATCGTAGCCATTTAACCCCTCAGAAGACATGGTCAAATGTGACTCCGACCTCTGAGTGGTGAAGATGTAAGAGCCATGTGCTCCTGCTCTCATAACAGCCACTCAGGGTAGCCGTTACATTACTGTAATAGCCCGGAACCTGGTTGAGTCTCAGATACCTATCACTGGTACTGTATATTCCAATACAGGCTGTAATATAGTGATTTAAAAAAAGTAAAAAAAAAAAAGTTTAAAAAGTTTTTTAAAATATAAAAAATATAAAAGTTCAAATCCCCCTTTTCCCTTAATAAAAATAAAAATAAATATACAATAAAAAAAATAGGCATCATCATGCCTGTACTATTAAAATATATACCGTATTTTTCACCCCATACGAGGTTTTAGAGGAGGGCAATAAGAAAAAAATATTTTTTATTAGATCTCAGGTCAAACCAGCAATTAGACCCCCCAATGTTAATAAGACCCAAATCAGACCTCAGCTCAGACTCCCAATGTTAATGACCCCCAATCAGACCTCAGATGAGAGCCCCATGCCTCTCTTCAGCCCCCATGTGAGCCCCCAATGCCTGTAATTAGCCCCCATGCCTGTAATTAGCCCCCATGCCTGTAATTAGCCCCCATATCAGCCCATCACTTCAGCCCCCATGCCTCACTTTAGCTCCCATATCAGCCCATCACTTCAGCCCCCATGTCTCACTTTAGTCCCCATATCAGCCCCCATGCCTCACTTTAGCCCCCATATCAGCCCCCATGCCTCACTCCAGCCCCCATATGATTCCCTATGCCTCACTTCAGCCTCCATGCCTCTTATTAGCCCCCATTATGAGCCCAGCATGCCAGTAAAAATAAAAAAGCCACTTACCTCCCCTGCTCCTGGACACCGACGCTCCTCTCCACCCACGCTCTCTCTTCTTCTTCCTGTCGGCTGAGCTGTGACCCTGCGCGCACAGCGTGAGGTCACAGAGCGCCCTCACGCTGTGCGCAGCACAGCACAGCCGAACGGAGGTCCAGGAAGCGGTGAGTACAGAGTCTTCACCACTTCCCGGTCCTCTGGTGCTAATGAGCGCTTCCATAATGGAAGCGCTCATTGGCATTCACCCCATAAGATGCAGGGGCATTTTCCTTGAGGAAAAAAGTGCGTCTTATGGGGCGAAAAATACAGTATATCCCATCTGGCAAATGGCATGTTGGAATAAAAAAAATTAAAAATTGGCAATTTGCTATTTTTTGTCACTTCAACTGAATAGAAATCGATCAAAAAAAAGTCAAGTACACACCCAAAATGGTATCACTGAAAAGTATAGATCACCCTGGAAAAAATAAGCCGTCATACAAGAAGAAAAACTATACAAATGTGGCATCATTGTAATCGTACTGGCCTGGAAAATTAAGGGATCAGGTCAGTTTTACCTCATAAGAAACACTGTAAAAAAACAAAACACATAAAACTGTGGCGGAATTGTGGGTTTTTTTTTCAATTTCACCCCATTTGGATTTTGATTTTCCAGCTCCCCGCTACATCTTATGATTTATTGAATGGTATCACTAGAAAGAACAACTTGTCTCACAAAAATTAAGCCCTCATATGGCTATTTGAACAGAAAATGAGAAAAGTTATGGCTCTGGTAAATTAGGGGGGAAAAAAATGCAAAAACAGAAAATTGATGGATCCTCTAGGGGTTAACTATAATGGGATCCATCAGCAGCTGTATTTTTTGCATCAGAAAGTCGGCATTTATGCGGGGAAACCCAACAAATCCCATTATAGTGAATGGGTATCCGGCGGGCCTGGTATCCAGCTGTGCCAGATATCTGATATTCTGCACCTCTGCTGGAATTACCGGAATCCTTAACAGGACATCCCCTTCATCTTAAAATACTTCCAACAACCTACGTGTGAAAACTGTTTAAACTGCCCCTTCCACTACTGTGCCTTGAAGAAAGAAGATTATACTCAAAGAAATGTGATGTGAAAATAAGACTAAAGCTGGTACTTCGCATCTAAGAGGGAGATTTACTGCTGCAAAATGTAATCTCTTTTCTTAGAGGAAAAGTAATTAGTTTCACGTTTGATTTCTTAAATGGTAAACGTCTGTAATACTACACATGAAATTGCTACTGTGTAAAGTCATTACAAGAGAATGGGTGGTTTACAACACAAGGATTAGCACACTCCTTGCAATCGATGAAGACCTGCCTGCTTTCTCCTCCGCAGGACACCTTAAGATGCTCTTGTTTTTGTATTCATCCTATGGTTTGTGTTTTTTTTTAACAAAATATTTACTCGCTGTCAATAGGAAATCTTGAAGTAAATGAAGCTGGTAAATATTTGTATTGTGTACCAGGGCGTCTGGATTGCTCAGAGCAAATGGAAATCAATAAGGCATGACTGAGCTTTAATCTATGGACCATGCAATTTTGAGGAAAATACATCTCTGAAAAAATGGGATTTCTGGTTACAATGCATTACTAACTGGTGAAATAAAATACATCCTCGGATCTTAGAGAAATACAAACATGTGGTGGAGGAGAGCATCATCTTGTAGATAAGATGCCAGACATTTCAATATGCCAGTGACATCAGTATAAGTCCTCACACAGCCTTCCCTGGAAAATCAGTGTCCGAAGAGAACCATATTATAATTGCTAATTTCTCTGCTCTAAGGCATCAGAGAGAATCACATTCTTACAACCAAATGTCACACTGCATTTACTTTGATTTTCTTTCACTCACGTACTCCTGCCTCTTATGTGCGTTCCTTAACTCTACGTAGGACTAAAGGTCTGCAACAGCAGATAGTGGAATATTTCCTGTTTGTCCTTAGAGAAAGGACTCTAAAGTAGATCACAAATACAGATGAATATTTCTATGTTTAAAAAATTCAGAAGTTTTATCAAATATGTTAGTTACATAGATTGGAAAAAATACACTTGTCCATAGTGTTCAATCTGTCTACGACCAATTATACACTGTAAATTATTCTATTAATTATAACTAGTGATGAGCGAAGCGAGCTTCGGATGTTACATCCAAAGTCACTTCATTCAAAATCTCGGATTAATACTGTACGGAGATCCATCTCCGTACAGTATTAGAATGTATGGGCTCCGATGAGCCGAAGTTAGTTATTCACAAAGTCACATGTGACTTTGTTGAATAGCTTTGGTAATTGATTTTTAAAGTGGAAAGCCACTTTCAAACTTGAAACCGAACTCAGATTCGGTTCTGACTGGTACCGAGTTCGGTTTCAAGTTTCAAAGTGGTTTTCCACTTTAAAAATCAATTACCGAAAATATTCATCGAATAACTAACTTCGGCTCATTGGAGCCCATGCATTCTAATACTGAACAGCAATGGATCTATGTACAGTATTAATCCAAAGTTTTGAACAAAGCGACTTTCGGATGTAACATCTGGAGCTCGCTTCACTTATCTCTAATTATAACCATCTATGCTGTTTGAAATTTGATAAGCATCTTGGTCTTTTTGAAAGCTGACATACAGTAGTTTCTGCCGTTAGTACTTCTTGGGGTAGGGCATTCTATAGTTTTATTACTGTAACTGTGAAGAATCCTCACTTGTGACTTAATGAATGTATCCTGGTTCTCGGAATGAATAAATCATGTGTCACTTCTTTGTATTAACCACACATATATTCTAGTACATGTAATTAAGGCTTGCCATGCTCGAGGAAATGGCATCTCCCGCATTTTGAATTGTTGGCGCCTATAACTCAGCCAATCACTAGCCAGGAGACTCTGCGGTACCCCCCAGCATCACGTGGGGCCTTACATGTCGATAGCAGGGGTTGGCTGGCCAGATCAGGTGACCCTGAAATATACTAGTGACGTCCAGCGGTGCTCGGCTCAGAGGCTGTCTGGATGTCATTAGGGACAGATCTGCTGCGTTTCAGGGAGAGTGTTAGGGCCTGGATTTAGTTCTCTGTTAGGCAGGAGTGATCTCAAAAGAACCCAACAGCCCTTCTAAGGGCTACAAGACACTTTTTTTTGTCTCCTGGCTGGGCTGGCTGACACTAGTAGTGCAGCTATCGCCATATAAAACAGACATTGTTTTTTTGTTGTTTTATCTCAGTGATACAAATCCATTTCATACAGCTGTGTGGAACCATTCTGTGTTTCACAGTTCAGCTGGCCAGTCACCACAAGCCACAATCTGTATTTTCTGTCCAGGTGACCCATACTGTACGTCACGTAATCCAATACGGTCATTTGCTCTCACTGATACAGCTACATTAGAAAAATCTGAGTGCAAATTTTTCTGGGTTGCAGTGAAAATGGCCACAGTCAGCAGGGGCTGAGTTTGCTCTCTGATATATTCTGCACGTTAAGTTAAAAAAAAAAAAAAAACAAAAAAAAACAAAACTTAGTTTTTTTTGTTGTTTTATCTCAGTGATACAAATCCATTTCATACAGCTGTGTGGAACCATTCTGTGTGTCACAGTTCAGCTGTCCAGTGACCACAAACCACAATCCGTATTTTCTGTCCAGGTGACACATTCTGTACGTCACATAATTAAAAAAGGTCTTTTGCTCTCACTGATACAGCTACATTACAAAAATCTCTGTGCGACATTTGTCTGGGTTGCAATTAAGCAGACCAAGTCTGCCTAATCTAATAGTTTCCGTGTAATTGCTCCATATTGCACGGTACGTAATAACTAGAGATGAGCGAGTAGTGAAATATTCGAAAGTTTGAAATTCGATTTAAATAGACCGCGAAATTCGACTATTCGACCGAATATCGAATCCCATTAAAGTCTATGGGAAAAAAATGCTCGCCACTTGGAAATCTCAATTCGACCACTTGGAGGTCACCAAGTCCACCCTGAAACCTCAGAAAAGGATGCCAACACTGCTGGAATGCAACTGGGACAGCAGGGGAAGCATGTCTGGGTGCATATAACGCGCCCAAGTCGCACTATTACGCCACTATCACAGCCTCTCAACAATACACTCCAAAGACAATGTAACCTCTCTGTAAAGTGAGACCATACAAGGAAACCTTCTTTCCTCTACATTGCCATGGACCCCAAGCCAAACTAGACAAAAAAGAAGATAAAATTCTGCACCCCTTTAAATCACGTTGCCTATGACAACCACAGATGGCATAGGCAAGGGGGAAAGCAAATAGACCCCACCCCTAATTGTCATTGTGTGTGTGTGAGATGTGGTCAGACATGTCTTCTTTAAAATGTAAAAACAACTCAAACACATGCAGAAGCCTTAAAATGCCCAAATTGTTGGCGCTTGAGATGTCAGTGACCCGACCTGGCCCAGTGTCATGTCTAGCAGGTAAAGCAGTGGGGATGTTGAGGGATGCGTAGGACCGCAAAAG
>ONZH01011232.1:0-77500 GCA_900303285.1 Rhinella marina
TCTCTCTGCAACGACACACAGAAACATTAAATGAAATAGATTAAATATACCCAGGCGAAGCCGGGTCCTTCTGCTAGTCTCTTATATATATAAAAATGAGTTTCTGTCTGTCTGTCTATGTCTGTCTGTTCTCTGTTTGCGACCAAACTACTTGACCGATTTTCACCAAACTCGGCACACAGGTACATCGGGTGTCCGGGAAGGTTTTAGACCAGGTTTCAGCTCTCTAGGACGTACGGTTCCCGAGATATTCCCAAAATATGACCTCCATTAGCCAATATTAGCATGAGAGCATTTCACTTCAAATCTCAACTGCCATTTTCTCCACATACACAACGGTTTCCATAGCAACCCAGCCAGGTAATTAGCAGCTAGCTGAGGTGCTCATGTAAATAACAACCCAGCCATTTCTATTCACTGCTTTAAAGCGGCAGAGCGCTGTTGACTACACTGTTAAAGGGGTATTCCGGTTACCATAAATATAACTTATGTTTTAGACTAATTTTAGACTAAGACCGTTCAGTAGAAATAAAAGATGTTTTCTTCTACTGCTACCCATTGCGTGTCATCATAAATTACCATGCCATCGACCTGTAATTCAGGACACCCTCAAATCAAGGACTTAAACCCCCCGCCCCAGGTCTTGCTAAGCCACGCCCCTCACTCTGTCAGGCCACGCCCCCTCCCACTCCACAGACAACGGGGATTGAAAAAATGAAGGTAAAGATCAACTTCTGTCAGCTGCAGGGATGGGTGGGAGGTTGACTTTCTCTCTGCAACAACACACAGAATTATTAAATGAAATAGATGAAATATACCTGTGTGAAGCCGGGTTCTTCCACTCCTACCCACTGTGTTTTCTCAAAAAATTACCATGGCATCGACCTGTAATTCAGGACACCCTCAAAAGAAGGACTTAAAACCCCCGCCCCAGGTCTCGCTAAGCCATGCCCCCCAATCAGGCCATGCCCCCTCCCACTCCGCAGCCAATGGGGATTGAAAAAATGAAGGTAAAAATCAACTTCTGTCAGCTGCAGTAATGGGTGGGAGGTTCACTTTCTCTCTGCAATGATACACACAAACATTAAATGAAATAGATTAAATATACCCATGCAAAGCGATGTTTTCTTTCTCTGGCACCCATTTTGTTTCCTCATAAATTACCATGGCATTGACCTGTAATTCAGTCCACCCTCAAAAGAAGGACTTAAAAGCACCCCTCCCCCCAAGGTCCCTCTGAACCACGCCCCGACCCGGTCAGGTCACGCCCCTCCAACTCCGCAGCCAGTGGGGATTTAAAAAATGAAGGTAAAAATCAAGTTCTGTCAGCTGCATTGACTTTCTCTCTGCAACGACACACAGAAACATTAAATGAAATAGATGGAATATACCCAGGAGAAGTCGGGTCCTTCTGCTAGTATCTTATACATTTTATTACACTTTTGCATATGTGTTGTTTTTTAATCTGTAAAAATTATTTTATAGTTATGTAGTGCCTACTCCTATGCTAGATATTTCCTTCTTTTTCTCCGGTAGGTACTGGGAAACACGTTAGTATACTGCAGGGCTGGCCAACCTATGGCTCTCCAGCTGTTGCAAAACTACAACTCCCAGCATGCCCAGTCTGCCTACAGCTATCAGCCTACAGCAGGGCATGGTGGGAGTTGTAGTTTTACAACAGCTGGAGAGCCTCAGGTTGGCCAGCCCTGGTATACTGGATATAAGTAATTTCCTGAAACTAGCTGGAGTGGGCCGTCTATATTTGTATTTTAATTTTAATTGGTCAAAACTTTATAAGGTATCTCCAGAGTCAAGTAGAAACTCTGAGTCTGTAGCACTCTGTCCCAGGAAACTATTATCAAAAACTGACAGCAATTTATTTATATACTGAGAAGTATAACTTTTCTTGGAGTTATGAATGAATGCCTTTTCCCTAATGAAATTATAGACGAGTAACATGATATTTTCCTCTGCTTTTTCCATGCTCCCTGTTTTCTACATCTCAATTATGGGAACTTCCTAGAAAAAAAAAAAGTTGTTCATGTGATAGAAATAAATAGATCAAACTGCAGGACCATTAAAGTAAAGAGAATTCTGCCCAGTGGTACACTATTTCTTTTTCTTAGTACTTAAAGGGTTTTTCAGCATTACTATGGTTTTTATCATATATGCTTGTGTAGTTGCTTACCTCATACACAGGGGCGTAGCTAAAGGCTCATGGGCCCTGGTGCAAGAGTTCAGCTTGGGCAGCCTCCTTCCCTCAGCGCTGGTGCACCTAGATTTTCTGCCGGCCAAGTCAAAAATTGAACCCCCCCCCCCATGCCAAATTCTGACCCTAACCTTTTCCCTCCTAACATTCCGTATATCACTACAGAACATACAGGGTAAGGTTACATTCACACCACAGTTTTTTTTGTGGCCTCCGATCTGCATATTTTGCGGCTCAGATGCGGACCCATTCACTTAAATAAACACTGTGTGCTGTCCGCATCTGTATGTCCACTCCTATTTTTGTCCGTTTTGCGGACAAGGATAGGCATTGTTACAGTGGATTTGCAAAAAAACGGATTCCATACGGAACATCATGCTTTTTTTTGCAGATCCGCAATTTGCAGTCTGCAAAACACAACATTCATGTGAATGTAGCCTAATACAGCGCCCCATACCTCTTACATCCAGTGACGTTCTCTCCTTTCAGACCAGATGCCATTTTTCAGCCATTTCTCATCTCTGCAGTTTGACAGAAAAAATCTTAGTTTACTACTTTTCCATCATCCTCCCGTCTTCTGGACAAATCATCCTACCACCCCCAGTACCGTGGCCAGGGGCGTCGCTAGGGCTTTTTATCCGGGGCTGGGGCCCCGAATCAAACTAACACTGCCCCGAACATCGGGAGACTGTTTGCTACTGCACTGCACTATTCACTTACTCCATTACACTGCCTGGGTGCTGGCGCCATCTAGTGGACTACAGACTGCAAGCCAGATCAGGGCACAGACGGAGCACACACAGCAGTCTAGAAGAAGGCTCCTCCTCCCAGCCTGCTCCCAGCCAGAGGAGCCGACACTGCTGTAAGTAAGAATTGCTAGTTAGAGCCCCCTACCCCCTCCCCTCTCTTATTCCTTGGCTAGCTGTGGTGCCTGTTAACCCTTACCCTCTTATCCACCAGCTTATGCAGCCAGACGTTCCCAGGGCTGGTGTAAAATGGTGCAGCTGTGTAGTCAGGGCCTAGGTCGGAGAGGGAGGGGGAGGGTTGTCAGGCTATGCAGTGCTTACACCTAGACAAGTTATGGTGCTCAGTCCTGCCTTGTGCTCCTCCTCTAGCTGCAGAACTGCCCTTGCAATTCATGATGGAGCCCCAGGAATCCTGCTTAAAAGTAAGTGTGTAGTATGTGTGTGATGTGTAATATGTAATAGTGTGTGTGATATGTAATATGTAATGGTGTGTGATGTGTAGTATGTAATGGTGGTGATGTGTAGTAATGTAATGGTGTGTGATGTGTAGTATGTAATGGTGTGTGATGTGTAGTATGTAATGGTGTGTGATGTGTAATATGTAATGGTGTGTGATGTGTAATATGTAATGGTGTGTGATGTGTAATATGTAATGGTGTGTGATGTGTAATATGTAATAGTGTGTGTGATATGTAATATGTAATGGTGTGTGATGTGTAGTATGTAATGGTGTGTGATGTGTAGTATGTAATGGTGTGTGATGTGTAGTATGTAATGGTGTGTGATGTGTAGTATGTAATGGTGTGTGATGTGTAGTATGTAATGGTGTGTGATGTGTAATATGTAATGGTGTGTGATGTGTAATATGTAATGGTGTGTGATGTGTAATATGTAATGGTGTGTGATGTGTAATATGTAATAGTGTGTGCGTGATGTGTAGTATGTAATAGTGTGTGTGATATGTAATAGTGTGTGCGTGATGTGTAGTATGTAATAGTGTGTGTGATATGTAATATGTAATAGTGTGTGCGTGATGTGTAGTATGTTCCTGCATGTAATACAGGATGTATTAAATATATTTTATTTTGTACAGTGTATGGTGGCATCAATGCCTCTATATACTATACAGCACTTATTAAGATTGACCCTAGTGAAGATGAAGAAAGGGGTCTAACAGAAGCAGCAGAGAGCTGGACTCTGTCAGTCCTCTAGATCATCCGCCACAACCATTACTGTATTTGCCTTACATGCCGCAATCAGCATAGATTGGGGCATCTATGAATTGATAAGGAATAGAGATGAGCGACGTGCTTGTAACGAGCACTGTACCGCTTGGCTCCCCTGCGCTCGCATAGGCGCAGGCAGCCGCTTCCGTCCTCCTCACCCAACAGAAGCGGCTGCCTGTGCCCATACGAGCGCAGGGGAGCCGAGCGGTACAGTGCTCGTTACGAGCACGTTCGCTCATCTCTAATAAGGAATGTCTGGTTTTATCTTATAAAAAAAAACAGTACATGGCAGTGTGCGGGGGGAGGGTCGACTTAGAGGACTGGGCCATATTCACTGGGGCTTGGGCCCCGGATCTTTTGAGACCCTAGCAACGCCCCTGACCGTGGCACTAGTACCACACAGATAGTGCCCTTCAATAATTATTGGCACACAGTGTCCTAAAATAGCTGCGCCCAGCAAATAGTGTCCCTGACAGTAATAGTGTAAACATAACGTCCCCCAGAAATAACTGCGCTATGCTGATACTGTGCCAGGGTGCCCCCCACAGTAATAGTGCCCCGCACAGTAGTAGTGCTCACAAAGTCCTAACTAATAATTCTCTGCCAGAGTGCACTTGTTAGTAATAGTGCCCCCAACAGTACTAATGTCCCCACTGTGCCCCAGAAGTAATAATGCTTCCAATGTGCCACTAAGAAGTGCCCCAATAATGTGCCAGTACGAAGTGCCCCAATAATGTTCCAGGAGTGTCCCCAAAATTTCACCCCAATAATGTGCCAGTAAGAAGTGCTCCCCACCCATAGATGCCCCCCAAATTATGTGCCAGTAAGAAATGCCCCCCAAATTATGTGCCAGTAAGAAATGCCCCCAGTGACCCCATGTGCCAGTAACAAATGCCCCAGTGCCCCCATGTGCCAGCAAAAATTTCCCCAGTGCCGCCATGTGCCAGTAAGAAATGCCCCCAGTTCCAGTAAGAAATGCCCCCAGTGCCAGTAAAAAATGCCCCCAGTGCTCCCGTGCCAGTAAGAAATGCCCCCAGTGCCAGTAAGAAATACCCCCAGTGCCAGTAAAAAATGCCCCCAGTGCTCCCGTGCCAGTAAGAAATGCCACCAATGCCAGTAAGAAATGCCCCCAGTGCCAGTAAGAAATGCCCCCCAGTGCCCCCATGTGCCAGTAACAAATGACCCCAGTGCCCCCATGTGCCAGTAACAAATGCCTCTAGTGCCCCATGTGCCAGTAAAAATGCCCCCAGTGCCCCATGTGCCATTAAGAAATGCCCCCAGTGCCAGGAAAAATGCCCCCAGTGCCCCCATGTGCCAGTAATAAATGCCCCCAGTGCCCCATGTGCCAGTAAGAAATGCCCCCAGTGCCAGTAAGAAATGCCCCCCAGTGCCCCCATGTGCCAGTAACAAATGCTCCCTGTGCCCCCATGTGCCATTAAGAAATGCCCCCAGTGCCAGTAAAAATGCCCCTAGTGCCAGTAAAAATGCCCCCAGTGCCAGTAAAAATGCCCCCAGTGGCCCCATGTGCCAGTAATAAATGCCCCCAGTGCCCCCATGTGCCAGTAAGAAATGCCCCCAGTGCCAGTAAAAATGCCCCAGTGCTCCCGTGCCAGTAAGAAATGCCCCCAAGTGCCAGTAAGAAATGCCCCCAGTGCCAGTAAGAAATGCCCCCAGTGCCCCCTTGTGCCAGTAACGAATGCCCCCAGTGTTGAGCGAGCATGCTCGGCCGAACTCGCTGTTCAGCCGAGCATGCCTACGCTCGGGTCCGCTTGGTGTTCGGCCGAACACCGAGTGTACTCGAGCGCAATGCTCGAGTCTCTTCCCCGCACTGTAATGTTGATTTGTACGCTAATGTGTACGAATTTGTATGCTAACGCGTACGCATTTGTATGCTAATGCGTACGCATTGTGCGCTAATGCGCACAAATTCAGTTAATTAGCATACTTTTACAAGTGAAAGGAGTAAAAGAGAAGAAGTCGCGATTCTGACCTTTTTCTATTAATCAGACACCCTCCCGTCTTCCGAGCGGGGGGTGCCTGGTTTAGCCCCATTAACTAACATTATGCTCGGGTGCTCGGCCGAGCACTCGAGCAACCCCTAGTGCTCGGCCAGAGCACCCAAGCATACGAGCACAGAGGTGCTTCCTCAACACTAATATATATATATATATATATATATATATATATACACAGTTGAGCCAAGTGGAACCAACACCCCCTGATTATACGGAAGCCAAGGTTGGCACATAACAGGAAGGAAATAGTGTTAGGTTCCCGTCCTACGGAGATCACCTTGACGATTTGGTGGACGGGCTCAGATAATTTTGTACAAAATATATTTGCCAAGAATCTCAGCTGTGAGATTCCAGCTGTGTAAGCTGCCCATGCCATAGGCACTATCAGAAATGTAGGCGTTTGAACTGTGCACTAACAAACTGGATGGTCCCCCTCCTCTTGAGTCTGCATCACAAGGTATCTGTGGTTTCCAAAAAGAAAATCATATTTTCATTGATGTGACCACCAACCAGTTTTTCATTTTGTCTCAGTCTATTTTAAATGAGCTTTGCACCAGAGAAGACAGCGTTGTATCTGGATCAAGTTGGCATATGGCTTCTACTGTGCATGATACTGCTTTAAAGGGAACCTGTCGCTTCAAAAACACATATAAAACAGCCAGCCCCCAGTCTGTTATTAATCATGTCTTCGATCTGGTAATTTGATACTCCATACTTGAGCGCCATCAGTGCTATTTTTCCCATCAGCTTGAAGTCAAGGGGGCAGCAGTCTCCTTGCTTTAAGTCAAGCTAAGCACACCCTTTAACCGCCTCCTCTTGCCTGTGATTGACATCCTGCAGTGTGGCCTGGGATCGCACAAAACTCGCATATGCGCGGTGCGCTCCTTGTTACTGCTCAGGAAGCGAAAGCAATCGCGCGCAGGCTCGCTGGAACTGGCCGGCACATGCGCAGTGTGCCGATAAAATTTGGCTAACTGCAGGAGCTGGAATCGCGCTGTAACAAGGAGCGCAACGCGCCACACTGCAAGATGTCAATCACAGGCAAGAGGGGACGGTTAAAGGACATGCTTAGCTTGACTTGAAGCAAGGAGGCTGCTGCCCCCTTGACTTCAAGCTGACTGGAAAGATAGCGCTGATGATGCTTAAAACATAGTTTTTCTCAAGTATGGAGAATCAAATTACCAGATCAAAGGCGTGATTAATAACAGACTGGGGGCTGCTATAAGGTAACGGTGGCTGTTTTATATGTGATTTTGAGGTGACAGGTTCCCTTTAACTTGCATTTGTGGATTTCACAGCGGCCTACAGACAATGGCTGCTGGAACTGAACCGGAGCCCATACAGAATCATACCTGTTTTTAATGCAGTGTAGCCTGAAGGCCTATAGATCACAAGCATCCAAAATTGTCAGTCTTGTCCCTTGCACACTCTCCAGATATAATATGTACTGTAAATGTTGGTATATACTTTGCAATTTTACATTGAGGAGCATTTTTCTAAAATTGTTCTACAATTTTAGACAAAGTTTTTCCTCAGCTTGGTGAACCTATGCCCATCTTTGCTTCTGAGAGACTCTGCCTCTCCAACATGCTCTTTTTATACCTAGTCAGCTCCTCCAGCTGATTTTATTAGTAGTACTCACTTTTTCAATCTTTTGTTGCCTTTGTCCCAACTTTTTTGAGATGTGTTGCTGCCATGTTCTAGATGAGCTATTTTTTCATGGAATGGTGAAATATGGATCTATGAGATTTGAAAATCATTGCATTTACATTTTACACAGCGTCCCAACTTTTTTTTAGATTGGAGTTGTATACAGGGGCGTTGCTAGGGTCTCAAAAGATCTGGGGTCCAAGCCCCAATGAATATGGCCCAGTTGTCTAAGTCGCACCCACCCTCCTCCCCCACATTTTGCTGTACTCGCTATACAGCTATATAGCACCCCATACCTCTCACATCCAGGGCCTCCCAGGTGACGTCTCCTCTGATGTAGATCTTCTCTGTCATCATCTTCTCCATTCGGTCCAGACAACTTCTCTTAGCCGGCTCGTCTCTGCAGAATGTGACATGCAGACATCTTAACTTCCTCACATTTCATCATCCCCCAACCTGGAGTCCCAACTATGTTATCCTGCTGCTCGCTGTGCCCCCAAATACCCCAAATACTATCCTGAAGAAATATCAGTGCCTCTCATAGTAATAGTGCTCCTCATAGCACTACGAATATTAATTACCTTCTAGTGTGCCCTCATTAGTAATACTGCCCCCAACACTGATAATGCTCCCCAAGAGTGCCTCCATTAGTAGAAGAGCCCTCTAGAATTAATAATACCCTCACAGTGCTCCCAGTAGAAATAAGGCCCCCTATTGTCCCCCAGTGGTAATAAAGATCTCTATATACCCCTCAGCAGTAATAAGGCCCCCATAGTGCTTAGTAGAAATAAGGCGCATCTATAAGTCCCTCCTATAGAGACCCCAGTAGTAATAAGAACAACTTTAATACCCCTACAGTGCCCCCAGTGTTTATAATGCCCCCTATAGTGCCCCCTGTAGTTATATTCCTCCCTCCACCATACAGTCCCATGTAAATAACATCACACCATCTCTCCAGCCCCCTCTAAAATACAGTCCTATGTAAATAACATCACTCCCCTCCCTTCAGCCCCTGCAACATACAGTCCCATGTAAATAACACTATTTCCCTCCCTCCCCATAGAGTCCCATGTAATTAACATCACACTATCTCTCCAACCCCCTCCAATATACAGTCCCATTTGAATAACATCCCTCTCTATCTATAGCTCCCTCCAAAATACAGTCCTATGTAAATAACATCACCTCCTCCCCAGCCAACTTCAACATACAGTCCCAAATAAATAATATCCCCCTCCCGAGCCACCTCCAACATGCAATCCCATGTAAACATCACCCCAACATTCAGTCTTATGTTAATAACATCATTCCCCTCCCACCAGTCACCTCAACATACAGTCCCATGTAAATAACATCACCCTGCCCCAGCCCTCTCCAACATTCAGTCCCATGTAAATAACATCACTCCCTCCTATAGCTGCCATCAACAATACAGTCCCATGTAAATAACATGACCCCAAACACAGCCACCTCCAACACAGTCCCATGATAATAACATCCCTCCCTTCAGCCCTAACATACAGTCCCAGTTAAATAACCACAACTCCCAGCATCCCTGGGAGACGCATCAAAAAGCATGGGTGACATTACCCCATGACTGGAATCACAGACGCAGTGTTTCGTGTAGTTTTATGAGCAAAAGCCGGGAGTAGATCCAAAAGAAAGAAATGTATAAAAGAAAAACTAATGTGTCTCCTTTCTTTTTGTACATGGCATTTTGCTATATTCACAACTCCGATCAGGACCAGTTCGGCAGATTTTCTACAATTAGCTGATGTCTTTAAAAAAAAATTTTTAATACCCCATATATCCCCACAATGTGATAAAACTCCACAAAATCAGGGACAGGACATACATTGGTCTGCAAAAATAATGCAGAATGCCCAACAAATGAGCTACTAACTAAAAAGCAGGGCAGAAAAACTTGACAAAGGTTATATATAAGAACACAGCCTAGTAACAGCAATAAGGGGTTAATCTGCCGGTTCATAAAGTCCATTACTTAAACTGTGGATTGCACTGGACTAAATATGGTTCTCCACTGAAAAAAGGTTAATAGATTCACTTACCCTCCTCAGACATCACCATAGCTTCTTCTCTTTTTCACTGCCGTCCTCTCCTCTAGTGGTCACATGGTGGTGACATCTACGCAGGTCCTGTTCAGCTACTACATTTAGAGATGATCACATGATCTGTGATGTCACCACAGGTCCTTCAGATCTTCCAGTGCATTAGATTCAATTGTATTGCTGTCCTAAGGAAGGCAATACAGTTGGATCTATCTGGCAGGCAAGACATTCGGGGCCTGGGAGAAAACATCAGGGGCCCAGGCCCCGAATGTTTTAACCTAGCAACGCCCCTGGTTGTATATATTTGCTAGGTGTCCTTCTGGACAGAGAAGAGGCCTCACCATTTTACTTTTGCTCCCTCCACATTGTACATTGAACCTAGGAGACCCCTTCATAGGATGATACTCTAGCAGTGGATCATGGTAAAAATGCGAGGGAGAGTAAAGGATGTGGCTAATCATTAATATTAGACCCCAGGCAAGACATCTACATTAATCTCAGACCCCGGAATGTATGCATCTTTGTAGGTTCCAATTTAATAAAAATGTACATTAACAACTGTCTGACCTGTTACATGTGCGTTTGGCAGCTGAAGGCATATGTGTTGGTCCCATGTTCATATGTGGCCGCATTTCTGAGAAAAATTATGTTTATATATATGCAAATGAGCCTCTAGGTGAAACGGGGACGTTGCAATTACACCTACAGGCTCTGTTTTCTCTGCGACAGCCACGCCCTCTCCACTTTGATTGACAGGACCAGGCAGTGAAAATGTAATCACACCATATGACGCAACTATAGAACTAACAACCAATTTTAGGTCTTATAATCTAACTGACAATATAGTTTTCAATGGCTTAGAAAAGAAAGATGACCATCTATGTAGGTTCTAGGGAGCCAAACTATCTGAGCAGATGCTGCAACTTTAAAAAGTCAGGCTATGCAAAAACTTTCCCTACACTTGCCATTGACTCAGCTTTCACTTCAGGATGGATCTCTCCAAAACAGTTGAAAGCTAGTTCTTCAGTTCCAAGCTTAGTGCTACTAGCGGAATCGGTGGCTCCTCTGCTCAGTACTGTCCAGGCTCCTTCTCCTATTTTTCTAGTGTTAAAAGGAGGAGCCAGCTCAAAGACCTAAACTTGAGGGGGTTAGTGGACCACAGCAAGCTGGCACTTCAGTCTGCTTCAGTAGCATTGGCACATGGATCTTAATTCTAAAGCTTATTACAAAAATGAATCAGGCTTTGTCCCCCCAAGTCCTGCTGTCACAGATTGGCGAGTGGCACAGGTGACAGTGTGACCAGGTGAGGGGGGCAGAAAAATTGGGCGATTGCTGAAAAATCCAGGTGAGTTGACATGCTTAAACCTCACTAGTAGAAAAAGTCATTAAAAGGAGTACATCATGGAGACTTGAACATGAACAGAACATGTGCACGGTCACTTTCATCTTTGTTATCATTACACACAGACTTAATAGGTTATTTGTGATCAACCCATAAGAGATTGAGCACAGTGGCAAGTGATTGGCTCCAAAGCCATCTCCAAATAAGATTGTCTGCTGCTAGACAGTTGGGTCCTGTTGTATTAGGTGTCCACATTACTGTGTCAAACCCTGAGGCAACAGGAGGTTTTTCCAGTGTCCCAGTCCAACCCTGCATTTGCACAATGAACTGTTTGTTGGGGCATCAAATTGGTGACCTAAGATTATGGGGATAGATATCCTTTAAATATAAGATCATTAGATGGATGTAACCCCAAACAAAACCAGAATGGCAAAATAATGTTAAGCTACTAAACAAAACACAGTAATTATACCATAAAAATAATAATTTACATGACTATTCACCCTTTGTACCTTATACGCCCTTGCTTTTGGCTGTAGAAAAATAGTTTATAGAGGGATACTAAGGAGGTTCTGTTCAGGGACTGAGTAAGATTCTTCCAAAAAGAGCAGACAGAAAAGTCCTGCATGCAAGACTTTTTTTTTCCTCGAAAAAAGCGGGGTACCTTAACAGAAACTGAAAGGACCCCATTATAGTCAGGGGGGTCTGTTTAGTTCTGTTCGTGTCAGTTATGTGACAGATCCAGCACTTCCACCATTTCCACCAACTGAGTAGAACAATGGAAATATCCAGCGCTGATGTGAACGTACCCTTAGTTTGCCATTGTTTTATATGAAATATACAATGCTGGCTCTTGTTCTGCCGTCAATAGTGCAGTCATTGATTAACGGCAAATATGACCTAGTTTTGAAGATGCCAGATAATTGTCCTATCCTTTTCCGGAACCTTAATAAAGACTGGGCAAATTAACCTGTTCATGACTAGACACATTTTGGTTTTTCTAAATACATGCAGTTTCAAAAGTCATAACTTCTTTTTGTTTTCTTATTTCAATAATTTTTAGGTCATTTTTACTTTCGTATTTGTTTTTATTTTTTGTTCCCTTAAAAATGAGGGGAAAAATA
Organism: Rhinella marina; assembly: GCA_900303285.1. Taxonomy (NCBI): domain Eukaryota; kingdom Metazoa; phylum Chordata; class Amphibia; order Anura; family Bufonidae; genus Rhinella; species Rhinella marina. The sequence goes on from ONZH01011232.1 coordinate 12,382, forward strand.
GTCTGTTCTAAATATTTTTTTAATAGCACAAAGTGTTTTCAGTTATGGTTGTGTGTTGTAGTGTTCTTTTAGTGTGGGCTAGTGGTGGCATTCATTTTTATACTGATATTTTTTATTTTATTTTATACTTTGTGTCCCCTGTAATGTCATATGAGATTGTTTATTTAACATTACATTTTTTCCCTATATCTGGGGCTTCTCCTGTAACTTAGGCTGCCATAATGGCCCCAGTTATGGGAGAATACAGCTTCTTGACATGCACTGCAGAGCTGATCTGGGTCAGGTCCTCCAGTAGCCCAGCAACTGGCGATCATATGACTGGCATGGCTGTTTCCTGATCTGTACATATAGGGGGAGATTTTTAATTCCTTGCGCGCCTGAAAAGTGGCGTTAAACTGACCACTTTTCGACCACTTTTCTTAAAGGGGGCGTGGTAAGGCAGCCGTTGCAACAAATTTATCTTCATGTACGCCAGTTTTCTGGCATAAATGAAATCAGAAATCGCTGGCAGCTCTGAGTTGTCATAGATTTCTGGTTCTGTCTTAGATTTTTTTGGGAAAAAAGTGTGTAATAATATGTGTGTAATAATATGTGTTATAAAGCGCAAAATATGGTACATTCTGAACCCTACTGAGGGTAGTGAGCTATGATAATATCTGTAAAGCGCTGTGGAATATGTCAGCATTAAATTAAATAAATTAATAGAATTCTATAAAGAACAACTGTTGCTTTCACTGACAGGTAAAATACAGTATTACTGGAAAGTATTTATATAATAATGGCATCAGTTAGTAGATTAGGCTAACTAAAATACAAAACCTTAGATCACTGTGGGAGGGTCCATGGCCACAGGTGGGCATCATTCCATAAACCTAGATGTACCTTTTATCACTATCCAAAATTCTGGACAAATCTGGTCAAATCTCTTCCTGATAGATCACCAAATCCCCTGCATAGATATACATTTGAAATATTATATTCTGAATAACTAGTGCTGCCACTAGAGGGAGCTAAAGGCTTATTGCATTCTGTGCTATTTATATAGTTCAAAGTACAAACATTATGCAGCAAACTCCTAAGCTCTCCCTAGTGGTGGCTGCAGGTAGCCAATATGTGGTCCTTTAAATGTTTCCATGCAGGAGATTTCGACCAAAAATAGTCTGGTCTTCAAGGGCTTATAGTTTAGCTTCAGGGTCTACAAAATATATGCAAGGGACATGTACTCCCAAACCAGATGTACAGGGGTTGAAAAGGAGCCCACAGTCTTTAACACCCACATGCCCAGACCACTTTCAGTGCATATTTTCAGGTGGGAGTTTTTAGTGTGAAATGATTTTCATCCTACAGTGAAACATGCAGCTTTAGGGCCAGATGTAGTCGCCTTTCTGCACTGTAGGCCGTTCTGCTGTGCCAAAGGTTGCTTCAAATAAATAGTAACAGATTGATAGCCGAAGCAAAGAATCAATCTAACGGAGCTACAGGAACGGTGAAGGACACATAGCTATAAATAACGGTGAGGGCGCTGCTTCATTTTTGGTTATTTGTCGCTCTTCCTATAGTATCCATAAACATGGAAGTTTGAACTTTAGTTAGTGTTATTTTTATTGTCGCTGCAGATTATAAGCTTTTATGGAATTGTTACTGTGATTGCTATGATGAAATACTGTTCTTTACACTGCTTCAACCCCCCGCTGAGATATATCCTATGAGTAAAACATCCCTTTCTAGGGCTATTTTGGTGGTTCATAATATTGGTTCGAGCACATGGTTGCAATAAATATCAAAGATGTTTACATTTCTAAACTCAATTTCATCTCACTCCGAATATTATAGGGATTGTGTCATCAGAAAATTATGTATTGTTTGAATCAACTTTTTATGTTAAAAATATTTTGAAATAATTTTTGGCGGTTAATTTTTCATGTTCCATGTCAATACCTACATTTAGAAAACCCTGCAATTTCTGCACTGGCCACTAAGTCTAATAATAGGCACTACTTTGTACAGATCACATTACTGCAGCTATCCCCATATCATTACAGGTAGGATTAGAATGACAGATATCACCTATTCATAGTGTGACAGAGTGTCTGGAGAAGTAGTGGATGGGGTCTATGTGTGCCCAAGTTTCCTCACTTCTGTCATTTAAAAAGCAACCAGGGAAATGCTCAGCAGAGGTCTATGCAGACTTCTCTGCAATTCGGGTTTGTATAAAACCCATTTTTAGGGCCTATGTTGCTGGAGTGGGGAGAGAAGGGTGGGCCCCCACTCCACCCGGACAGTCTGGGATTTGGGCTGTCAGGTAATTAGTCCTCAGGTGTGCTAACCTGATAGAAGGCTAGGGAAGCAGACACACATTCTCACACTCTGCCTGGGAACAGAACTGCTTGGAGTCTCTGAGAGCAAAGTAAGTGGTACAAACAGTGTGGTTATGTTTGGTGCCCAGTGTTAGGCTGGCACCAGGTTAGTCAGGAGTTCATGATTGTTTAGTTAGAGACGGACAGGCATAGGATTTGTTTTGTGTATTTTTATGTACCACTTGCTGACAATAAATCTGGTCAATTAATGAAACACTGATGTTACTTGGAATCTGTGCCTGCTAAAGTGTGCCCGTCGGCCCAGGAGACGACCACCCCGCTACATAACCCCTTTACAAGTGGTGGAGGATGTGGGCAGGAATTCTGGCCCAAGAAAGCAAGCAACTGAAAATTTAAAGGGCCAGAGTCCTTTTTAATGCAGTGCACCAAAATCTGTTTCTCTGCATCTTGGAAAATGGAGGATGTAGTTAAAGCTATGTTGCAAGCTGTTGCATCTCAACAGGAGGCTACCCGGGTGCAACAGGAGGCTACCAGAGTGCAGCAAAAAGCGCTTGAGGAAACCAGCCACAGGCTGATGGCCCAGCTGGAGGCTGCACAAGAGGAGCAAAGAAAAGACCGGGAGACTTTAAAAGTTGTTGTTCAGCAACTAAGCAGTATCGCTGGACGGGTCCCAGGTATGGCAGATGTCACTCATTCCGCCATAAGGGCTAGTCACTTTTTGCAAAAGATGACAACCACAGATGACCTGGAAGCCTACCTGACAACCTTCGAAAGGACTGCCAAGTGAGAGGGTTGGCCAAAGGTACGGTGGGCAGGACTGTTGGCATCCTTCCTTTCAGGAGAACCCCAAAAGGCATATTTTGACCTGGAGAATCGTGATGCTATGGACTATAAGCTCAAAAAGGAGATCCTTACACGCCTTGGAGTTACTGTTTCAGTCCACACACAGCGTGTCCACAACTGGGACTAGAGCATGGATAAACCTCCACGTTCTCAAATGCATAACCTCATACACCTGACCAAGAAGTGGTTGCAGCCGGAGATCCTGACAGGCCCCCAGATGGTGGAACGGGTTGTGATGGACCAGTACTTAAAGGGGTTCTCCGGGAATTAAGAAAATGAAAATACTTAAATATTACTTTATTATAAATAGATATAATGATATAATGGCTCATTTTGTCTGGGGAGCAATGACGAGGAGAAATAAAATGGCCGCCGTCCTTTTAGTGCTCACAGAACCTGTCCTAATCACATAGGAGGACAAGTTACTTCACAACACTGAGCTAAAGAGCTGCCTCATTCTCTGGAATCTCTGAAGGTAAGGAGCTCATGAGGAGACATGAAGTACAGAGAGGACGGACAGGACAGACTGTGGTAATGGAGACTGCATGCACTGGACCATTTATCACTGTATGCTTAGCTTGTGTGTGCAGCATTACCAAAGAGTGGGGGTGAGAAACAAATGTGCGTTATTACTATGGAAGGTAAAGATGTGAGTGCATTATTAGACTCTGGTCTGGTCACCCTAGTAAAAGTGGACTTGGTAAATCCCAGGAAATGGCAAGTGAAAACCATTGCGGTAACCTGCATACATGGAGACACCCGTAATTATCATACTGCTGTGGTAGATGTAAATACCCGGTTCGGGACAGAAAAAATTATGGTTGGTTTAGTGCCCATGTTAATTCATGATGTCATCATGGGGCGGGATTTCCCACATTTCTGGCAGCTATGGGAACATAAACTTTCTAATGCCCGGCAGGAAGGGGATGACCTACCGCCCGCCAGGTACCAAAGGGTGTGAGTTTTTAAGAGGGTCTTCTGTTGATGATGAATCATTTTGTTTGTCTGTCATGGTTGGGGAGCCTGAAGACTCTGTCCATAGTGATGGGTTAGAAGAGGGTCAGAGCAGCCCCGAGAGAGATGACTCCCTTAATGACAATTTGCCGGATCTTGAAGTAAGGAAAGAGCAATTTGGGGCTGAGCAATTAAAAGATCTAACCCTTACTAGAGCCAGAGAAAATGTGAAGTCTATTGATGGTAAATTGGTGGAGCCAAGCACCAGACTTTGCTTCCCGCATATAGCTATGAAACATGACTTATTGTACCAGGTGGTAAAAAAGGGGGAGGATCTGGTGGAACAACTATTGGTTCCTAAAGTGTACCGACAAACAGTACTAGATATTGCTCATGGTCACCTTATGGGGGGGGGGGGCATTTGGGCGCTGAAAAGACTACAGATAGAGTCATTCAAAGGTTCTTTTGGCCTGGGGTCCATAAAGATGTTAAAGATTATTGTGACTCCTGCCCAGAGAGCCAAATTTCAGCTCCTAGGCCACACTATCGTAGTCCCCTGGTTCCCCTACCAATTATTGACATACCATTTGAGAGAATAGCCATGGATCTGGTGGGGCATATTGTAAGATCTGCTCGAGGCCACCAACATATTCTCGTAATCATGGACTATGCTACTCGTTACCCGGAAGCTATACCCTTATGTAATACGTCATCCAAGGCCATAGCTAAAGAGTTGGTGCAGGTGTTCAGTCGTGTGGGACTACCAAAAGAGATCCTAACAGATCAGGGTACCCCCTTTATGTCACGCATCATGAAGGAGTTGTGTAAACCGTTCAAAGGTAAACAGCTGTGTACCTCTGTCTACCATCCACAGACTGATGGACTGAGAATAAAACTCTAAAAGCCATACTTAAGAAAGCTATGGACAAAGATGGGTAAAAGTGGGATTTCCTTCTTCCCTATCTCATGTTTGCCATCCAGGAAGTCCCTCAGTCATCCATGGGCTTCTCCCCATTTGAGTTGCTATATGGTCATCACCCTAGGGGTCTGCTAGATATAGCAAAAGAAACCTGGGAAGAAGAAGCTACCCCCTATAGAAGTGTCATTGAACATGTGGCACAAATGCAAGATCGTATATCCACAGTGATGCCTATTGTGCGAGAACATATGACCCAGGCTCAGGAGGCAAAACAAATGGTGTATAACCGCAGTGCCCGAGTACATACTTTTGCGCCAGGTTCTAGTGCTAATCCCTACAGTAGAAAGTAAATGCCTGGCTAAGTGGCAAGGCCCCTTTGAGGTGATAGAGAGAGTAAATGAGGTAAACTATAAAATCTGTCAGCCAGGTAAGAGGAAGCCTGAGCAAGTATACCACGTCAATCTTATAAAACCATGGAAAGATTACTTGCTGCCGACACCTCCTTCTCACCAGAGCAGCGGTGCTCTGGGAAGCCCCTGTTGCCAGAGGTAACAGTACCTGATTCCTTGGCCAAGACCCAAAAGGTAGAAGAGCAGGAGTTCCTCTTTAAGAATAGGGATTTTTTTTCTCAAGATCCCAGGTCACACCTCTGTCATAAAACATGACATCATTACAGAACCAGGGGAAAAAGTTAAGCTGCGACCCTACAGAATACCAGAGGCCAGGAGAGAGGTTATCTCTGAAGAGGTGAGAAAAATGTTGGAACTTGGGGTAATTGAAGAGTCCCATAGCCAGTGGTCCAGCCCCATAGTTCTGATCCCCAAACCAGATGGCAGCTGGAGGTTTTGCAATGACTTCTGTAAGCTGAACGTCATATCGAAGTTTGATGCTTACTCGATGCCACGTGTTGATGAGCTCATTGATAGGCTTGGAAATGCCAGGTATATAACCACTCTAGACCTAACCAAGGAATACTGGCAAATTCCCCTGACAAATAAGGACAAGGAGATGGGCTGTTCATTATGTTGTCTTGCCATTTGGTTTGCATGGAGCACCTGCAACCTTCCAGAGGGTGATGGATCAGATATTAAGACCCCACAGACGGTACGCAGCAGCATATCTGGATGACATCATCATCCAAAGTCCAGACTGGGAATCCCATCTGCCTAGGGTGCAGGCGGTTATCGATTCACAGTGTGAGGCAGGCTTCACAGCCAATCCAAAAAAATGTGCCATTGGACTCGAGGATGCTAAGTATCTAGGTTACACCATAGGCCAAGGCCTAGTAAAGCCCCAGTTAAACAAAATTGAAGCTATACAAAGATGGCCTCAGCCAGTAAACAAGAAGCAAGTCCGTGTCTTCTTAGGGATTAAAGGCTATTACCGGCGGTTTCTACCTCATTTTGCTTCCCTTTCAGCCCCATTAACAGACCTGACAAAAGGAAAAGACTCTGTCATAGTCAAGTGGTCACAAGAGGCTGAAAAATCATTTCAGACTCTAAAAAACCTCCTGTGCGCTCAGCCGGTGCTGATAACCCCAGACTTTAAGAAAGGGTTTGTCCTACAGAAGGATGCGTCTGAGGTGGGACTGGGGGCAGTACTGTCACAGGTACGGGATGGAGAAGAACACCCTGTACTGTATCTGAGCAGAAAACTTAATGACCATGAGAGGAAATATTCAATTGTGGAAAAGAGTGCCTCGCTATTAAATGGGCCCTGGAAGCACTCGGCTACTATTTGCTGGCCCGTCACATTAAATTGGTTACAGATCATTCTCCCCTAAAATGGATGAGTGAGAATAAGGAAAAAAATAGGAGGGTAACAAGATGGTTCTTAGCCCTACAGGAGTACCGGTTTACGGTAAAGCACAGGCCAGGGACCCAAATGGGAAATTCTGACGCCTTGTCCTAGGTACATTGTCTGATGTCCACATGTGTTCCAGCCCCAGGTCTGAAACAGGGGCAGAGGATATGTGACAGAGTGTCTGGAGAAGTAGTGGATGGGGTCTATGTGTGCCCAAGTTTCCCCACTTCTGTCATTTAAAAAGCAACCAGGGAAATGCTCAGCAGGGGTCTATGCAGACTTCGGGTTTGTATAAAACCCGTTTTTAGGGCTTGTGTTGCTGGAGTGGGGAGAGAAGGGTGGGCCCCCACTCCACCCGGACAGTCCGGGATTTGGGCTGTCAGGTAATTAGTCCTCAGGTGTGCTAGCCTGATAGAAGGCTGGGGAAGCAGACACATGCTCTCACACTCTGCCTGGGAACAGGACTGCTTGGAGTCTCTGAGAGCAAAGTAAGTGGTACAAACAGCGTGGTTATGTTTGGTGCCCAGAGTTAGGCTGGCACCAGGTTAGTCAGGAGTTCATGATTGTTTAGTTAGAGCCGGACAGGCATAGGATTTGTTTTGTGTATTTTTATTTTTATGTACCACTTGCTGACAATAAATCTGGTCAATTAATGAAACACTGATGTTACTTGGAATCTGTGCCTGCTAAAGTGTGCCTGTTGACCCAGGAGACGACCACCCCGTTACATAACCCCTTTACAATAGATAACACAAGATCCACCTTTCACATTAGGTGATATCACAGTGTATCTACTCCCCTCTGACATCTGCACAGGTTACAGAGCATGACTAGAAAAGAAATTGTATACAGCGAACCCCTAAGAGAGCCTGTGTAGAGGTTGGGAGTTGTAGTGGCCCTGATATAGTGTTCTAGTTGTGTCACTGTGTTGTACTTCAGGCTGTGTTCCCTGAGATTCAATGCAGTAAAAAAGATAAAGATGAATGAGGCCAGACTTGAAACATAACAAAGTCCTTTTACTAAGTGCAACTTGAACTTGAGAATACAAAAATGTCATCAGATTTTAATTCCTACTGGCACCAGCAGAGGAGGTATGGTGGCAGGCTGACTTGCTGGTGATAACTTCTGCACTTAGCTTACACTGGCCAAATAGTACTCAGAGGGATATGCCCTTCAGCTTTCCTCGGATCTGCTTGATTCCACACATAGCTTATAAGATATTCAGTTGTGTGTGTGTAGGAACAAACGACATGAAAGTGCAGAGATGACGGATAAGACTGATGTGGGGCTGTGCTAATTTAGCAGGGTGCATACAAGTGCTGCTGCTTATCAGCCAAATCTCCCAACAGTCCATCCTCTCTGCACTTTCACTTTGTTCGTTATAGGCCTTATGTAGGATTGTAATTCATGACAGCCTAGCAGTAAGGAAAGCTGAGACAGCTCTTTAGTTCATGGCTTTGAAGTAACCTGTCCTGCTGTGTGATGAGGTTTTTTGGGGCAGCAGCCATTTTATTTTCTCTTATTAATGCCTCCTAGATAAAACAATCCATTATAAATAATGACAGGTATTTGGGAATTTGTTAAAAATAAAGTAGTGTTTAGGTTTAGGTATTTTATGTATTTATTTTTCTTATTAACATTTTTTTATTGTTTACCATCAGCCAGAGTATGGCAATGCAAGTTGTACAAAATAGAAAAATATACAGTGAACAATTATATAACCATTTTACATTAAAGGTAATTACCCCCTGCCCCATTCACCTCCCCTCCCCCGCCATCTGGATGTCTGTATATCACCCCTCTCCTCCTGACTTGTTCATATCATCATGGTACCGGCATGACTTTCAGTCTACCTAGTGTTCTCTTCAAATCAGCAGTCAAGTACCACTAAACGGAAATTTTGCATGAATTTCAGTACTCACTTGAGGTCAGGCGTTATTGAAAAAAGTGAGAACCCCTTTAAATTGTACTATAAACATTCATACTTCTGGATTTGTACTAACATTCTATTACAACCTGACAAAGGCAGGGTACAATATAGACAGTAACATGGTAGGCCCTCGGCTGCCATGACACCTGCTTGGTACCTTCCGATTATGTTCATGGAGTGCTGACCAGAGGACAGATGGAGTTCCCTCCCTCTGTCTAACAAATCAGAAGGTGCAGTTGCTAGTCCCTGCGACATCTGAGGGGGTTAAACTGCCAGGATCAAAGTTACTCCGTTCCCAGAAGTAAGTGCAGGGTGCCATCTGACACTCATAAGTGATGGCACACACACAGCCCCTGGGCTTGTGCCATCACAGCGGTATAGGGGAAGGGGTTAAGGGACTGTTCATTTTATAACAATCCCTTCTAATAACATCATTGTCGCTAAGGGCTGTATTACATCAAAAGATCAGGCACAAACGCTCATTAGCGATGATCTGGCAGACAATCTACGAGTGTAATACAGCTCTAAGACTCTATTCTTGCAGCTCTCAGTAGTTAAAGATTAGGTAAATAAACTATGTAAATCCTGCCCTTAAAGTTCAATCACAGCTGTCTAAAAGAAAGTGTTGCAACCAATCACAGTGTGGCTTCATTCAGACGGCTGTATGTGCGTTACCGGCCCATATGGCCCATGTGTGCTCTGCAATTTTCAGACCGCTCATGGCCACCACTCTCATAGAAAATGCCTATTCTTTTTCACAATTGCAGACAAGAATAGGAAATGCTGTATATTTTTTGCAGGGGCTGTGGAACGGAACAACGGATGCGGACAGCTCACTGTGTGCTGTCTACATCTTTTGCAGTCCCATTGAAATGAATGTGTCCGCACCCGTTCTACTAAAATGCGGAATGGGTGTGGAACAAAACATACAGCCATCTGAATGAGCCCTGACAGCAAGAACTCTCTTAGTATTTGCAGTCTGATCACCATTGCTTTTAGATTTATATGGGAATTTTACTGACAGAAGCATGTTAACTTTTTTCATTTTCCTGAATTAAAACAAAATATTTGTCTTTTATTCGCGCTACCAGTTGCTCAGGGAAAGTATGCAGATATTGTGCTTTTTTACATAACCTTGGGTGACACTTAGAAAACTGGAATTCCAAGCCACAGGCTCACGCCAGTCCACATTTTTCTATGGACACTGGAATGCTAAGGTCTTGGTCAGAATTTAAGTCACAGCTTCCTGCTCTTGTTGTTTTTAAAGGAGACCTCATACTCTTTAATAATTTGATCTCACACTGTAATTATATGCAAATCTATTTGTTTCTCCAAGGAAATATCCAGCCTTCAAAACAAGTCTAAAATTATGAAGTGGTTAATTTATTAAGATAGCTTTATAACAATCAGTATTTTGTTTTTTTCCAGAACTTCAAAGTTAAAACATAAAATTCTAGCAGCCTGCAGCCACCACTAGGGAAATTTTAACAGCTTACTGCATACTGTTTATACATTGAAGTCAATAATAAATCTGTATGCTATAAGCTCTTTAGCTTCCCCTAGTGGTGTCTTCATACAGACAATTTTCTGTTTTATCTCTACGTCTATGGAAACCATGCAGAGGATTTTAAGAAAAGTGCTGATTGACATCAGCACAGAATGTTGCATCAAAAAACAACGTGGTGATAAAAGGTTAAAACTCCTAAAAACCCTCCCCGTGACCTCTTAAGGGAAACTATTTTGGGTTAATAAGTGAGCAGTCTGGAATATTGTGTAATTTAAAGGGGCCATATTCCAGCAGCAGATTCCTTTTATTAAGCTGTACATTTTACACAAGTATATCACATATGAAATAAAAGTTCATTCATTCCTCATGCAAATTGTTCTCATACCACTAGCCATTACCCAATTACCCAAAATTGGACACGTAATAAATATATCAAAAAGTATATTGATGTGTTGATAGCAAAAAACACTCCACTTGGGGTAATATTACCATGCATTTAGAAAGTCTTCAGACCCTTTAACTTTTTTCATTTTAGCACCCCTATGCTAAAATAAAAAAATAAAATAAAAAAAGTTTTCCCTCATCAATCTCCACTCAATATGCCATGAGAAAGTGAAAACTGAATTTTAGAAACATTTGTGAATTTATTAAAAAGGAAAAACAAAACTTTGGCATGGATGTAAGTATTCAGACCCTTTGCTATGACACTTTATAGTTAGCTCTGAGGGCCTCCCATTTCTTTACGAATGTGACCAAGCACAACATCTAAATTGAGTTTGTATGTTCTCCTAGTGTTTGCATCATTTTCCTCTGGGGAGGGGCATAGCTAAAGGCTCATGGACCCTGGTGCAAAAGTTCATCTTGGGCCTCCCTTCCCTCAGTGCTTTGTGTCAAGGGGCAGGGGTGCACCTAGCCTTTCTGCTGCCTCAGGTAAAAATTGCCCTGCACCCCCACCCCATGCCAAATTCTCAACCTAAACCCTTCCTTCCAGCCCTACCATTAAAGACATACTTGGAAAACATAAAATGCTACAAAACATACAGGGTAATACAGTGCCACATGCCTCTTATATCCAGTGATGTCTCCTCTGATGTAGATATTCTCTTTCCTCATCTTCTCCTTTCACACCAGACCACCATGATGATTTCTTTCAGCCATATTTTGTCTCTGCAGAGTTTGACAGACATCTCAGTTTCCTACTTTTCCATAATCTTCCCACCTCCTGAGTCAAGATTGTGTGGTGGCACAGATCTGGAGAAGGGTACAAAAAAATTCTGCTGCACTGAAAGTTCCCAAGAGCACAGTGGCCTCCATATTTCTTTAATCAAAAAGTCTGGAACAACCAGAACTCTTCCTAGAGCTTGTCACCTCATCAAATTAAGTAATCAGGGGAGAAGGGCTATAGTAAGAGAGGTGACTAAGAACCCAATGGTCACTCTGACTGAGCCCCAAAGACTTTGTGTGCAGATGGGAGAAACTTCCAGAAGGTCAACCCCTACTGCAGTACTCCACCAATCTGGGCTTTATAGCCAAAAAGAAGCCTCTCCTTAGTAAAAGACAGATGAAAGCCCATCCAGAGTAGGAAGTAAAGCACCTCAATACTACGCATCATGTCTGGAGGAAACCAGGCACTGTACTGTATATCACTGGATCAATATCGTCCCTACAGAGTAGCATGGTGGTGGCTGGGACAAGGAGACTGCTCAGGGTTGAGGGAAAGCTGAATGTTGCAAGATACAAAGATATTCTTAATGAAAACATTGGTGCTTTTGACTTCAAACTAGGCCAAAGGTTCACCTTCCAACAAGACAATGACCCTAAGTACACAGCCAAGACAACACATGAGTGGCCCAGGGACAACTCTGTGAATGTCTTTTAGTGGCCCAGCCACAGCCCTGACGTGAACCAAACCCTATCGAACATCTCTGGAGAGACCTGAAAATAGCTGTCAACTGACAGTCCCCATACCACCTGATGTAGCTTGAGAGGATCTGCAGAGAAGAATGGCAGAAATCCAAGTGTGCAAACCATATGGCATAATTCCCAAGAAGACTGGAGGCTCTACTGAGCCCGGGTCTGAATACTTATGTCAATGCAATATTTTAGTTTTTCCTTTTCAATAAATTAAGAAAGATTTCGACCATTCTGTTTTCACTTTGTTATCATAGGGTGCTGAGTGCAGAATGATGGGGAAATCTTGGGAATTTTTTTTTCATTTTAGCAACATAACAAAATGCTAATACATTGTATATTATTGTCAGAAAAAAGCTAAATTGGAAAAAAAACATTAAAGTTAAGTGCATCTGCAGACTTCTGCTTCTCTTTCTCAGTGAATCCATCAGAATCATGCTCTGTAGCCTTTATCTCCTCATTCCTGACATCTTATAAAGACTCATTAAAAGAGGTCGGCCCATTGATTGCGTATCACTATGATATTACATCAATTTCAGAATGAGGCCCACAAAGTATTCAGAGAGCAGCCGTGCATGTGCAGTCAACCTCTGTCCACCGCTATAGGAGTCTTGAAAATAGCTAAGCGCCAGGCATCTTGGGAAAATTGGGGGACGGGCGAAGCGCAGCAGTATTTTTCACGGTGACAGCTCATAGAGTACTGTATTGTACAGTACTCTATGTCCTGTGTTACTGTGGAAACAGCTAAGGACTTGATGCGCGCAGGGCAGCACTGCCAACAGGGGCGGACATACCGCGGTGCAGCCGGTTCGGCTGCACCGGGGCCCGGGACCGGAGGGGGGCCCTTTCTTCCCGGCGGCAGGTAGAGATGAGCGCTTCCATTTTGGAAGCGCTCATCTCTATATTCATCTGTATCGCCGTCCTTAGGACGGCGATACAGATGGATAATGCGGGGCAAGGGAGGGAGAGGCGTGTCCCTTCCCCGTTCCTCTGATAGGCTGCAGGCACTAGGCCTGTAGCCTATCAGAGGCCGGCACAGGCGGCGCGATGACGTCATCGCGCCGCCTGAGCCGTACAGCGCGGGACACAGGCCGGAAGAGGCCTGCATCGCGTCGCTGACAGAGGCAAGGAGGTAAGTATAACTGTTAATTTTTTTTTTATTTAAGTTGGCACTCAGTGGGGGCACTATGGGGGAGGAGCACTATGGAGGAGAGGCACTATGGGGGCCACTTTGGAGGGGGAGCACAATGGAGAAGGAACACTATGGGGGCCACTATGGAGGAGGAGCACTATGGGGGGCCACTATGGAGGAGGAGCACTATGGGGGGCCACTATGGAGGAGGAGCACTATGGGGGGCCACTATGGAGAAGGAAAACTATGGGGGCTACTATGGAGGAGGAGCACTATGGGGGGCCACTATGGAGGAGGAGCACTATGGGGGGCCACTATGGAGAAGGAACACTATGGGGGCTACTATGGAGGAGGAGCACTATGGGGGGCCACTATGGAGGGGGAGCACTATGGGGGGCCACTATGGAGGGGGAGCACTATGGGGGGCCACTATGGAGAAGGAACACTATGGGGGCTACTATGGAGGAGGAGCACTATGGGGGGCCACTATGGAGGAGGAGCACTATGGAGGAGGAGCACTATGGAGGGGGAGCACTATGGGGGGGCCACTATGGAGGGGGAGCACTATGGAGGGGGAGCACTATGGGGGGCCACTATGGAGGGGGAGCACTATGGGGGGCCACTATGGAGAAGGAACACTATGGGGGCTACTATGGAGGAGGAGCACTATGGGGGGCCACTATGGAGGGGAGCACTAGGGGGGGCCACTATGGAGGGGGAGCACTATGGGGGGGGAGCACTATGGGGGGCCACTATGGAGGAGGAGCACTATGGGGGGCCACTATGGAGGAGGAGCATTATGGGGGGCTACTATGGAGGAGGAGCACTATGGGGGGCCACTATGGAGGAGGAGCACTATGGGGGGCCACTATGGAGGGGGAGCATTATGGGGGGCACTCTGGAGGAGGAGGACGACTATGGGGGGCCCTATATATATACTGGCACTATGGAGGGCGAGGATCACTATGGGGGCCCTATCTTATATTCCGGCAGACATGGGGGCACTATGGAGAAGGGGGGGAGAGGAGCACTATTGGTGTCATTGTATAGGGGCACTAAGAGGGTTTTTTGGGTACATAGTAGGGGGCATTGGCACATTATGAGGGCACTATGGGGACATTGGCTGGCCGGGGGCACTAATTATTTCTATTGTTGGGACTATTACTATCAGCTTAGCACAGTTATTTTTGGGGAACATTTTGGTTATAATTTAGTGTCAGGGACACTATTTCCTGGGTGCAGTTATTTTAATTAGTGAAGGCGGTAGTATTTGAGGGGGACTGTTTCTGCAGTATAGTTTTGGGGAGCACAGCGGGCACAGTATTGGGGAGTGGCAGGATGAGGAGTTCAAGAAGGTGGAAGAATGATAGAAAAGTAGGAATCTAAGATGTCTATTTGTCAAACTCCACAGAGAGAAGAGATGGCTGGAAGAAATCATCATGGCAGTCTGGTCTGAAAGGAAAAGATGAGGAAAGAGAACATCTACATCTAAGAAGACGTCACTGGATGTAGGAGGTATGTGGACCAAACACATTCCTTGCACAAGGGCCCTCTGCTGTCTGTGTCCGCCCCTGACTGCCAATTAGGCGAGGTGAGGCGATTGCCTCAGGTGGCACGGCCCTGGGGACAAGTGGGGGGCGGCGGCAGGGCACAGGGAGATGAGCGCTTCCATTGTGGAAACGCTCATCTCCATAGTCATCTGTATTGCCGTCCTCAGGACAGCGATACAGATGAATGCTGCGGGGCACGGGAGAGACATCTCTCTCCCTTTCGCCATATCAGGGAAAGCTAAAAGAAATTCGGCTTTGCAGCAAATCAATTTATTTGACTTCGCTTTGCTCATCACTATTGCTGCACATAGTCATAGGTTGCCATCTAGTGGCAATTGTTGGTTGTCTATTGTTCAATTTTTTTTATTTCTCAGCCCAAAAAGGAGTGAAAAGCATTGTGGGAAGAAGGAGTGCGCTCTCCTCCATGTCTGAACAGAAAGAGAGCCTATGCTTTCTAATCCCTCCCTTTGTTGGAGTGTAGCTGGTAAGCTGCTGTATATGTTGTATTTCCTGCTATCAGCAGCCATAAGAGCAGTCTTAGGACTGTTCTGACCCTGTTAAATGAAGTTGTAATGTATCACTGTAATTGTGCAGCTTGGCCTAGCCCAATGGTCAGCCATTATCGTTCTATGCTATGTTTGTATTGCCATGTACTGTTCACATTGTGTTATCTTTCCTGCTACAGCCTGTATGTAGTTCAAAATTGCACTTTATGTAATGCTGTTTTCTAATGGCATGTATATTCTTATTTGTTCCTCATTTTCACCCCAATCCTACATCTGGTTAATAAAGTAACAGACTTCCACCCAGTCTCTTTTATTAGTTGGTAGGAAGGTGTTTAACTGCCTGTCAAGATCCACATAGACCCCGGAAGCACATGAAGTGGGGGCAGGACAATAATAATAAAAAGTGCTGCCTCAAATGGTTTCCAGAGGCTGAATTATTCTTGAAAAAAAAATGAAGAAAAAAAATATTGTTAGCCCAAAAAAAAAAAAAGAAAAGAAAAAAATTATAGCTATTAAACTAACATACAAAAAATGGATAAATGGTGTCTGGTCGTGAAGGCCAAAATTATCCTAATTCCCAAACTGAATAATAGTAGACACATTTTACAAATGTATCATATGTGAAATATAAATGGAATGAAAGCTATCGAGCACGCCAACGCTTTCTGTGCTGGTCTTGAGAAATATGTGCTGCTCTAAGAAATTTGTTGAGGTAGCTGGCCACACCCCCTTCCCACCCTTGCCACGAGTGTGTCGTAAACAATACCATTAGCGACTATTTTTTCAAAAGTCACATTTAAAAAGTCGCAAACATGTAGTTTTTAACATCACTTTTCTAGCACAAACTACATAATAAATTTCTCCCATAGTTTTATCTGTAATAAAAGCCAACATATACCATACCGCTCTCCTTACAGTTATGCTATTTTGTGTACCAGCACATATTAAACAGTGCCTTTCCAGTTATATCATTATATGCATACCTCCCAACGTTTTGGAGGGTCAAACTCTTTTTGTTCATTGTGTGAAAGATCAATTTTTCCTGCATATCTTTACACCAATAGTTTTCGCTTATGAAATGGGAAAAAAATAATCTGAATATAGAAATTTCTAAAATCCCATCTGCATTAAATAATGAAATACTATACAAGAAGGGCTCAAATATACAGAGAGGAACCAAACACTTTCTGGGTCAATATTGTGTCTGTAATAATGCAAATCTATACCTCAGATCAAAAAGAGGGACATTTAAGGAGCAAAGAGGCACAGAGGGATTTTGGCCAACATTACAGACTGTCCTTCCAAAAGAGGGATACTTGAGAGGCCTGTTATATGTAATAACAGCCAACACCTATTATACAGCTCTCATTCTAGATATATCATTATGTGTAATAACAGCCTGCACATATCATACATCTCTTCTAATTATATTATTATGTGTAATATCAGCCAACTAGCATATATTATACAGCTCTCCTTCTTGTTATATCATTATGTGTAATAACAGCCGGCATTTATTATACAGCTCTCCTTCTAGTTATATCATTATGTGATGTGTAATAACAGCCAGCTTCTATTATACAGCCCTTCTACTTATATCATTATATGTAATAACAGCTAACACCTATTGAACAGCTCTCCTAGTTATATCATTATGTATAATAACAGCCTGCAAATATTATACAGCTCTCATTCAAGTTATATCACTATATGTAATAACAGACTACAAATATTATACTGCTCTCCTTCTAGTTATAGATTAAGTGTAATATCAGCCAGCACTTATTATACAGCTCTTCTTCCAGTTATATCATTATGTTTAATAACAGCCAGAACATATTATACAGCTCTTCTTCCAGTTATATCGTGTAATAACAGCCAGCACATATTGTACCGCTCTCCTTCTAGTTATAGCATTATGTGTAATAACAGCCAGCACATATTATACCACTCTCCTTCTAGTTATAGCATTATGTTTAGTAACAACCAGCACATATTATACTGCTCTCCGTCTAGTTATATCATTATGTGTTATAACAGCCCGCACATATTATACCGCTCTCCTGCTAGTTATATCATTATGTGTAATAACAGCCCGCACATATTATACCACTCTCCTATTAGTTATATCATTATGTGTAATAACAGCCAGCACATATGATACCGCTCTCCTTCTAGTTATATCATTATGTGTAATAACAGACTACAAATATTATACTGCTCTCCTTCTAGTTATAGAATTAAGTGTAATAACAGCCAGCACATATTATACGGCTCTTCTTCCAGTTATATCATTATGTTTAATAACAGTCAGCACATATTATACCGCTCTTCTTCCAGTTATATCATGTGTAATAACAGCCAGCACATATTATACCGCTCTCCGTCTAGTTATATCATTATGTGTAATAACAGCCCGCACATATTATACCACTCTCCTTCTCGTTATATCATTATGTTTAATAACAACCAGCACCAGGGGCGTAACTACCATAGCGGCAGCCCATGCGACTGCTATGGGACCCAGGGCAAAAGGGGGCCCAGTCTTAGTTGGGATTATCTCCTCTTCTACTGGGGGTGAAAACTTGGTCAGGACTCTACCCTCTAAAGGAACAACTTTTAGTAAATGAAGCGGTGGAAAAATGGCCCAAGGGTCATTGAAAAGGGTTTAGGCAGAAACCCTTCTGTCCTGTGTGGGGGGCTTGGTTTGATCCTTGCTATGGGGCCCTTACTTCTCTATGTACGCCATTGGCCAGCACATATTATACAGCTCTCCTTCTAGTTTTATCATTATTTGATGTGTAACAACAGACAGCACATATTATACAATTCCCCTTCCAATTACACCAGAGCCATTTCCCACAAATTCTTGGAATGATTTTTAGGCGTCATTTCCCCCCACTGGTATCTAAGCAGCAATAATGTTGTGTACTGTTGTGTTAAATGCAATCAGTCATCTATCCAGCACTGAATGTATATGAGGGAAGATTTACATTGGAGCCTGGAGCACAGAGGAAGTTTGGACAGATGTCAATTCCTCTAAATATTATTAAACAAGCTTTCTGGTGCCCTGGGCAATTCCCTCTCTTAAGCAACAGGCCGAGCAGTTGGTTTGTGTCTTAAAATGAGCCATTGTTCACTGCAGCACTACAGCACAGTCTTGAATGCAGAGGTAACATTTGAGAAGAGTTGTTCACCACTTTGATATTGATGGTCTAGACACAGTATAGGGCATCAATATCTGATCCGGGAGTGTCCAATACCCTACACACCCCCACCAATCAGGTGTTTGAGTAGCCCAGGCACTGGAAAGCAAAACTAGAGCTTCACAGGTACGTCCACGGTGTAGTGGACAGAGCTGCTCTCTTTGAAGATTTATTTAGACTATCTGTATAATTGAAGTGGACAACACCCTTTAAAAAGCTGTAAACAGTGGTGACCCCACAACTATATCATATGAGTAAATTTTATTGTACTACACAATGATAGAGACTCAATTTTCTTAAAGAGGACATGTCTGTTTAAAAAAAAAAAACAAATTGCATTCCCCATGTAACACCAGCTCTGAAGCATCTATTCCTATGACTCTATGATGTGCCATTACTTTATTATTCCTGCTAGAAGTTATGAATGAATTACTAACAGTTTGAAATGAAGGTCCAGATGGGTGTTACCTACTGGGGGAATGTTCCTTACTGTACAGTCTGACATTATCCAATCAGTCCTCCCAGTGCAGGGACACAAATCCAACTGGTTACACCCATCTGGACCTTCATTGCAGCCTGCTGACAATTCATTCATGAACTTCTACCAGGAATAATAAAGGAATATTAGATCATAGAGTCATAAGAATGGAGGCTCCAGAAGTGTTATTACATGATGAAGTAGTTACTAAAAAAGCTCCTCTTTAAAGGGGGTCCCTCCCTAACACAATCACCTTTCCATTTCTCATGTTTTCACCTAGTTCTTGCACAGAGGTTCTGTATTACTGTACAACCATCAAATTGTAGTTTAGCAAAAAGAAGTGATGTGTGTGATTAGTGTATGATGTGTATCTCATGTACATGCAATGTGTGTGTTCATCGCGTGTGATATGTATATGGTGTGCATGCTGTGCAACGTGCATAACGTGTGACATGTGTAGTTGATGTGTGCACAATATGTGACTGACTGTATGTGTAGTTGACGTGCTCAGTGTTTAACTTACATGTGGTTGGTTGTGTGTGAAATGTGTACCTAATGTGTGTGCCCAACATTTTAGTACTATATATCACCATGAACATGAAATCTGGATTTTAGCAAAGTGTTTTCCTATGGGTACAGTTGCTAATTATCAGTTATTTACCACCATATAATATAGTTATGTGCCTCTATAAGGTAGGCGGATCAAAGTATTAGTGCTCCCTATATTTGCCATACAGGGATAGGAGAGATGTTATTGTCCAGTGTCCATCTTTCAACAGCATATCATTTTGAGATTCAATATCTATTGATTCATTTTATAATAAATCTCTATAGCGGTGAACGTTATAGAGCTCTAAAAGTCCTGGATAGATATGGAATTGAGTAAGAAAATTCTGAGTACCCGCAAGCTTTCTTATTATTGAGTTCAGCATATTAGCAGTATGCAGTAAGCTCCTAAGCTCCCTCTAGAGGTGGCTGAAGGCAACCAGAATTGTATCTTTTATCTCTCTCTATGCAGGGGATTTGGACCTCTGAATGTTATATAGATATAGTAAATGAGGTGTCTCACCTCCTGCTTTCTAGACTTCCCCACTAGTCTGTAGGCAAACTTTCACAGCTCTAGGGGGCGGTGCCTCTTTATTTGAGTGATGGCACAGGCAAGCGGCACTGGGATACTGCAGTTCCGCCCTTTGCCTGTGCATGTGTGCTCCTGCTCTAGAGATTGGTATGGAACTAGATTCTGGACATGTTTTACGTTATTGCTTCACATCCCTGCAAATGCATTCTCTTGAACTGCTCCCAGGCTATTAACATTGCCAGGAGCATATACAAGGTGGGCGGTATGGGAGGGAGCTACTGCCCATGTGCAGCTCTCTCCCTGCCACCAAAGAGGCCAGAGCTTTACCACCCAGCGAGCAGATAGAGCCCCTGAAAATGAGCAATCTATAAGGGACTACAAAATGACCTTATCCAGGAGAGAAGATGCTATTGTTATAAGGGGTATATTAATAAGTACTTTATTATAGTGTCTTATTCAAGATAAATATTAATGTTCCAAGTCCGACAACCACTTATTGAATGTTGGACCTACATAAACAACCAATATAGTGTTCATGAGTACAGGGCCGATTGTAGCTTTTCTGCTGCCTGAGGCAAAGATTTAAATGGCGCCCCCCCCCCCTCCCCTTAAAAAAATAGTATGAAAGCCAAGTAGCCACCAAACTCCAAGACTGTCCTGCCAGATCTGGGGCGGTACAAGTACACATAATATTATTGATATAACCTGCAGTCCTATGTAACACCACAGATAATGCTAGTGCTGAAAATGTGGTAGTGTTACCCGCAGACCTATGTACAACCACAGATAACACTAGTGTAGATGATGTGGTAGTGTTACCTGCAGTCCTATGTAAAACCACAGATAACACTAGTGCTGATAATATGGTAGTGTTACCTGCAGCCCTATGTAACGCCACAGATAACACTAGTGCTGATAATGTGGTAGTGTTACCTGCATCCTTAGTGTGCCTCCCTGTGACTCTCCCATGGACTTCATGCTGGCGGCACTGCCTCCTCTTCCGTCTTCTTCTTGCCCTCACAGCACGTCCTGATGCAGCTGCGTCAAGACATAGGAACACTGTGGGCATGGTGATGGTGATAAACACACAGGGACACACACATAGAGGGACAGACATATCTGTGCCCCTTTCACAGTGGAAACACCCTCTTTGTGCCTCTCTGTGGCCCCTTCACAGTAGTAATGCCCAGTCTGTGCCCCAATAATAGTTATGCCTTTTTTTGTGCCCCCTTCACAGTAGTAATGCCCATTGTGCCTTATTCATAGTAATAATGCCTATTGTGCCTCCTTCACAGTAGTAAAGCCCTCTGTGCCCGCTTTATAGTGCAATGCCCTGTGTGCCCCCTTTATAGTAGCAATGCCCTCTGTGCCCCTTTATAGTAGCAATGCCCTCTGTGCCCCTTTATAGTAGCAATGGCCTCTGTGCCCCTTTATAGTAGCAATGGCCTCTGTACCCCTTTATAGTAGCAATGCCCTCGAGCCCCTTTATATTAGCAATGCCCTCTGTGCCCTTTATTTTAGCAATGCCCTCTGTGCCCCTTTATAGTAGTAATGTCCTTTGTACCCCCTTTGTAATAGTAATGCCCTTTGTGCCCCCCCTTTGTAGTAGTAATGCCCACTGTGCCCCCCTTATGGTAATAATGCAAATGTGCCCCCTTTATAATAGTAATGCCCTTTGTGCCCTCCTTTGTAGTAGTAATGCCCACTGTGCCCCCTTTGTAATAGTAATGCCCACTGTGACCCCTTTTTAGTATTAATGCCCTCTCCTCTGGTGCTCCCTTTGTAGTAGACATGCCACCTGTGCCCTCTCTGTTAAAAAAACAAACAAAACAAAACACAGTACCTACTCACCTTGTCCCGCTCCTGAAGTCCTCTCATCCCTGCAGACACAGCTTATGCAGATTTCTGGGTTGCAGGCTCCGCCCACACATGCCGCCAGCGCGATCCCTGCGTGGAGGCTGAATGGTGGAGCAGGAAGTCTCTCTGCTTCGCCATTCAGAGGGCCGCTGGCCTGAAGGGGAGGAGCGCAGGGAGCTGAGAGGTAAGTGACAGACCCGCAGATCCCTGCGCTCCGGGAGGGAGGGGGGGAACGGGCTGAATGCCCAGCCTAAAGGGAACACAGGCGGCATCCACCAGCAGTGTTTAATTGCTGTGTGGATGCCGCCCCCTTAAAGGGGTTGTCTCATCTTGCCTAATGGGGGCATATCGCTAGGATATGCCCCCATTGTCTTATAGGTGCGGGTCCCACCATTGGGACCCGCACCTATATCGAGAACGGGGCCCCGCAAGGTGATGGCTGGAGGACTCCGGTCCGGCCACCACCAAGCCGGCTCCCCATAGAAATGAATGGGAGCGCACCGCGCTTGCGCGGCCACCGCTCCTATTCATTTCTATGGAGCCGACGGAAATAGCCGAGCCAGCGCTCGGCTATCTTCGCCGGCCACATTGAAAATGAATGGAGGCGGCTGCGCATGCGCAGTGCGCCCCCGTTCGCTTTCGGGGCCCCGTTCTCGATATAGGTGCGGGTCCCAGCGGTGGGACCCGCACCTATAAGACAATGGGGGCATATCCTAGCGATATGCCCCCATTAGGCAAGATGAGACAACCCCTTTAAAAATACAGAAAACTGCCGCCTGAGGCGAGATCCTCATCTCGCCTCATGGCAGAAGCAGCCCTGCATGAGTATACATACACTTGGAACCTGAGAAGCAAATCATGGGTACCAGCCATGTGCATTCTGCTGGGTTGTAGCTAAAGGCTCATGGGCCCTGGTGCAAGAATTCAGC
Source organism: Rhinella marina (assembly GCA_900303285.1). NCBI lineage: Eukaryota > Metazoa > Chordata > Amphibia > Anura > Bufonidae > Rhinella > Rhinella marina. The sequence continues at coordinate 35,303 of ONZH01011232.1, forward strand.
TTGGGCCCCCCTTCCCTCAGTGCTTTGTGGCCAGTGGGTAGGGAACCACATAGCCTTCGTGCCGCCTGAGGAAAAAATTGAATTGCCGCCCCATGACAAATTCTTGATCTAACCCTTTCCCTCCAGCCAGAGGTGTAACTTGACCAGCATGCACTTTCTATAATACCAGTGTCTTCTTATCTGGCACAAGGGTCTTTGGGCCCCCTCAGGCTCCTGGGCCTGGTAGTAACTGCTACCTCTGCAACCCCTATAGCTACACCCCTGCGGCCAGCCCTATGATAGAAATGCCTATTCCTGTCCACAATAATAGCACATGCTCTATATTTTTTGCAGGGCCGCGGATGCTGTATGCATATTTTGCTGCCCCATTGAAATGAATGGGAACATATGCAGACCCAGAAATATTGTTATGTGAACGGACCCTTATACTATGATCTCTGTGCTGTGGTTCTCTATACCTCTTAAAGGGGTTATCCCATGACTAAGGTAAAAAATGAAAATCAGACATCATATAGTACATGACAACCTCTTTTTAAGAAAGCTAGAACCAGCCCTGTACCTCACATGGATCCAGAGATCTCCACATTCATTGCTCTGCTAGATTTATATCAAGTTGAAGCTCAAGGGGAGTGTCTTTTCTGCTGCAGATAAGGGGGCGTGTCTTAGCTCTGCCTATCACAGCTCAGGAGGCCGTTGAAAGATGAAACTGAGCATGTGCGGCCTTCTCATTGAGCAGGTCAAAGAAATAAAAAAAAGAACAAACAGCAGGTGGCGCTATACAGATACAATTTATTGAATAGCTCAGTGGCTATGCAAAATTTTTAATTACAGGCAATTACAAAAGTAATCAGATCCAGGTGCTGGGTTGAAAACTGTAGAATATTTTTCGTGGCACAACCCCTTTAAGGTGATGATGGATGATGACATAATGACACCATAAATTGTAAAATACATAATCCCTTTACAAAAGACGACTTTGCTGCAATCATGTTATTAGTTGTTTTACGTGCTGCATCTTGCTGTAGCCACAAAGCCTCCATTCACTGCCACCAGTCATATTAGTCACCGTTATAATTTTCTGCCTCATAAATCACATTCATTTCTTAATCTCAATTATAACTGTTCAGTTATGTTAAAATCTGATAAGCAACTGATTGTATTGGACTTAAATAAACATAGATATTATCCAACTAGAACATTGGCCATGTTATTAAGGGTTCATTTATTTTTCTTGCTATATCCTTTAAAGAAAGAAAATGTCTGTCGTGTTAATGCTTCATCGAGATGTGTTGCCACCGCTTTGCATGTTTGTGGTGCGCCATATGGTCACTGGGCTCATACAGCGAATTTTTCCTACATCTGTAAAAACAGGGATTTTGGAATAAATAAATCTAACATATTTTGATGGAATTACACTTTTCAGTCATTCACAAGATTGACAACTGTGTTCTAATTCTCTGGAAATCTATAATTTCAACATCTAGGGTCTGGACCCGCTAGTGGGCCTGCAGTTAGGTAAATTATCTGGACCCCATGAATATTAGGCTACAATCACACGTCCTGTTTTTCTTTCCTGATTCGATCCTGATCCTGATCTGGATCCATTTATTTCAATGGGTCCTGAAAAAATCAGGATCGAATCAGGAAAGAAAAATGAATGGAGCCTTATTGTGTTATTTTCCTGCCTGACACATCACACCATAAAATTAAGTACCAAGTGGGTACAGCTTGATACATAACTGGATGAATTACAGAAGTCTTGAAAAACAAGGGTCAGCTCTGTAAATATCAATAGATAGTGATGGTTACAGAAATATAGTGTATACCTCAATAAAGAACTGACTCACATTCAGCAAGAAAACCTACAAGAAGAGACAGAGTCACTAAAGCTAGATTATAAAGCCAATATGTAATACTTTATTAAGACACAATTAATATAAAGGAATAAAAAGATGAATCATTACAACAGAAAAGGTGTGGTTTTCCTGAGGGATAGTAGCAAACGCTATATGGTGTATGGGACTTAACAGTAACAATAACTGTACACAAATAGCTGGATCACAAAAATTAATGATTAATATCCAAAAATAATATAACCAGACCAACCAGACAGTTACAGATACTGCAGGGCAATAGTGGTCAGTAGAAAAGAGCTACTCGCACTCATAAAAATACACTATTATGCTCTGCAGTTAAAGTAAGTGAGGACAAGTACCATTAATAACTTCACCCATAGTAAGTGTTCACCACAGGAGAACCTCACACCCCAATGTGCGTTTTTGTCAGCACATTCCTCTGGGGGCACGATTCTCCTTGTAAATGTTTGATATTTAACATATGTGTCCACCAATCACAAAGCTGCAATAATTAATAAACATGATCACATACCACTGTATAATGGCGCCAGGGTTCCCGCCACCCTGAACCCCACCCGTGTCAAACCTGAAGTGTGCAGCGATTACGTGACTGCACGCATCACCCGGTTGCTAAGACGCGAGTACATGTTGGGAAACGAGCAGCCTGCACTCACCGTGAACCAGCACTGTGGATGTCAACCTGATAGGAGGCATAAGGAGAAGTAATACAATGGCATAGTAACAAAGTACTAAAATGACATGAAAAGGTGACTTAGTAACAATACAAATCAAACAGCATAATTCAGTTAAATAATTAATAGAACATAACAATATATAAAATATATTTATGATAAATAATAAAGTATTATATATTGTCTTTACAATCTAGCTTTAGTGGCCCTGTAAGTATCAAGTCTTTGCATAAACTTGATGTACTTGTTACAAGTTTTTAAAAAATGTATGAAATGCTTATAATTGTACGCCAGTACACCACAGAAAGATCGAAAAACACTGAAGCAGCAAACTTTGGGAAAACCAAAATTTGTACCAGTCTCAAAACTTTTGTTCATGACTGTGGTATAATGCATTATGTATCCTAGTCAGTATATTATTGACAGTATACCATGGCTACCGCAGGATATACATATGCACATATCAGGCTCAAAGAACCCAGATGAATAATAGGACCCTTCAATAATAGCACAAACCAGACATAACAAACAACAATGAAAATGTCCACAATATGCAAATATAAAATAAATATAAATATTTATTGATATGCAAATGTATGAATAACAATACAGAAAAAAAGCAAATAGCAGAAAAAGCCCTTGGTTAGAATAGAATTTGCTCACAAAGAAGCCAATTCTATAGTTCTAGGGCCTACTCTCATAAAATACACACATGCCAACTCTCCAGGCTTTTGGGTACACAGATACAATTTAGCAGCTGATTCAGTTATGGTGGGACAAAGGAAACAGAACTGACCAGGGCTCCATTGCTGAATGACAACGTAGAAGCAGGGACATTTGAGTGTGAGCATTTATGCAGCGTGTGTGTATTATATAAAGGAAACACAGAACCTGGCATGATATACAGGAGGCACAGACTAAGAGGCAATATATAAAGGGCAGAGAACCTGTCACAATATACACATTGCTTGTGGCATCATATGCAAGGAGTATCAAACTTTGCACTATATACAGGGGCACTGAAACTGGCATAATATGCAGGAGGCACAGACTAAGAGGCACCATATGAAAGGGCAGAGAACCTGGTACAATATACACATTGCTTCTGGCACCATTTGCAAGGAGAATGAAACTTGGCACTATATACAGGGGAATAGAAAGTGGCACATTATACAGGGGGCAGAAAGTGTGTGGCACTTTTTTATAGGGGGCATAGAACCTGGCACTGCATACAGGGCAGAGAGCAAGAAGCACTAAATAAAAGGGGCACTGAGCATGAGACACTATATGAAGGAGCAAAGAGCAAATGACACTATACAAGGGTCACAGCGTGAGGCACTTTATACAGGAAACACATAGGATGAGGCACTGCACTATATACAGGGGGCACAGAATGTATAGGACTATATATTTGGGGCACAGAATTATATAACACTACTGTACATAGAGGGGTACAGAGCATAAGACACTATATATACAGGGGGCACAGTCTGTGGCACTATATACAGGTGGCATGGAGCTTGAGGCACCATGCACATGAGACATATTATATGACACTGTGTACAGATTGTCCATCTATGACACTATATACAAGGGGTGCAGATAAAGAGGCACTATGTGCAGGGGACACAGAACATATAGTACTACATCATACCTCCCAACCATCCTGGATCCAGTGGGATTGCAGTGGCTGTCCCACTGTCCCGGTCCGGGGGAGGTATGTCCTGGTCTCTGGCAGCTGTCCCTGCGTCCGTAGGACGCAGAGACAGTTGCCTGTATGGTGATAAAGCAGAGATCCGGCATCAGCTCTTTGCTTAATCCAACATCCCTCCTGTACCCCCTGCTGGCTTTCCATACCTTTGGTCTGGACGGGGAGCGGGGCTGGCTGATAGTCATCCTTGGCTCTGCCCCTCCAGACTAGAGCAGACGATGTCCTGCTGGTGATGCTGCTGCAAGGAAGAAGGTAAGTATATGGTGTTTATTTTTTTTTACTTTCTGTGAGTGGCACAATATGGGTATATTACCAGGGGCACAAAATAAACTGGGGAGCACAATGTGGGCATATTACGGGGGGCACTACATAAACTGGGGAGCACAATATTTATGTTATGAGCTTGGTTCTTGCTGTATTTATGTAATGAGCTTGGATCTGACAGTGTATTTATGTACTTAGCTTGGTTCTAGTGCTGTATTTATGTTATGACCATGGTTCTAGAGCTCTATTTATGTACTGTGCTTGGTTCTGGTGTTGTATTTATATACTGAGCTTGGTTCTGGTGCTGTATTTATGTACTGAGCTTGGTTCTGGTGCTGTATTTATGTTATGAGCTTGGTTCCAGTGCTGTATTTATGTACTTAGCTTGGGTCTGATGCTGTATATATGTACTGAGCTTGGTTCTAGTGCTGTATTTATGTAATTAGCTTGGTTCTGGCGCTGTTTATGTTATAGCGTGTATTATGTTATGAGCTTGTTCTAGTGATATATTTATGTTATGAGCTTGGTTCTAGTGATGTATTATTATGTTATGAGTTTGGTTTTTGAACAGGGTTTAAATTATGAGCTGTTGTGATGCCCTTGGTGTTAGTTAGCATCCCCCAATTTACAGTGAGTTATTAAATGTAATAAAGGGAATGCATACCTGACAATAGGATACATTAGCGTTAGCTCTTGTGTGTTAGTACTGTATTTATGTCATAAGCTGGTATGGCACCATATCTATGCCACTAGTGTAGCTTAAATAATAGATTAGCCATGCCCTTTAAAAACAGCCACATACATAAAAATATGCTTCTAATCTTTAGGATTTACAAAAGAACCACAACTTTACCAAGTTGAAATAAGAAGGCTTTTCAGCAGAATGTGTGTGTGTGTGTGTGGTCCTGAGTAATTTCAATGTAATTACTTTTTAATGAACTCATTAGTGAGAGGTCTTCTTTCAATTTTAATTGCTCTATGGACAGCATCAGCAGCTATGCTATTACATGTAAAACATACATTATAGCATAATAGAATAAAATTAGGCCTGAACTGTGGTTTGAACCACATGCATATTTACACAAATTTCCTGCTCTGTACAGTTTCACTAAACCACTAATGAACTATACAAATGAAATGTATCACCATGAACATTGTTAAATTTTAGGCAGACTGTACTATATGAACTGATTAAAAGGGATGCATTTAATCGGCTGAAAGCATTTAAAGATTATTAAGCTTTTAAAATGATGTGAAAATAATGTAAAAATGTTCAACACTGGGGGCTTCTTACAAGTTGCCTAGCGTCCCATTTTCTACTAAACTGGCCCTGTACGGTATGTAGGCGAAATGATGCTTTACAACATAATCTAAGTAGTTGCCTCATCTTGGTGCTGACACCACCACACACCCTCATCTCTGAAAGAGAAGATCCAACAAGTTCATCATCCCTTTTGATGTGACTTCAGGAAGGTTCCTCTCCTCAGCATAAAATGTTTCAAAAAAATATACCCATTTGGGTATGGTTCAAAAATGGGAACTGTTGACAAGTATGCCCTAGCATTTGCTAATTTTGAGATGTGTGTTGAACAGGCAAGTCCTACACAGGTTAGATAGCTAGAATGATGACATTGCTCAATTAATGGCTATGAGATAGATAGATAGATAGATAGATAGATAGATAGAAAGAAAGAAAACAATTCCACGGCACTCCCAGAGTTGTAATAAAAGTAGGTGTTCTTTATTCACCAGCGCGACGTTTCAGTCCTCTTGCTGGGACTTTTTTCAAGCAGTGACATACAGAGTATAGTGCTCTGTGCCAATTTATACAGGTGTAATCATAATTGATCATTATACATGATTAGCAAAAAAAATACATCAAACAATTCATATTGTGCATAACAATGTCTATAATAGTGTCAACATGATAATACATATCAAAATTCCATTCATGATTAAATATATATATACATATAAAACATGGTGCTCAAAAAACCTTTAATTGCTAAAAGGCATAACTCCTCCCCCAGCAGGTGTACATGTGCAATCAAGTGATTAAAAACAAAACATATATACACATTACACATAAACTAACCGGCATGTGTCCCATCTCATGATCGGGCAATCAGCGTAGTAGAATTCAAACAGCGCATGCGTGCGCCTTCAGTGTGACTCACATTTCATCATTGCTGGTGCGTCCATTGAATACATGGAACGCACACGTGATTACTATTGTGGAACGCAAATTTTCTTCCGGTTCCCGATCGAAAGATGTAATAAGAAACATACAATCGAACATGGGGCATATCATGGAAGGGTTCCACAAGTATCATGCACAGTGAACAAATGTCAAAAAGTCAAATCGACATAAATAAAACTAAACCTCACCATGGATGTGCGCATCTGAGTACACTAATCCCCACCAGATATAATCATACATATATTCCTGTATTATATCTCTTAATAATATAAAAATGAATTTCTGTCTGTCTGTCTGTTCTCTATGCGCGACCAAACTACTGGACCGATTTTCACCAAATTCGGCACACAGGTACATCAGGTGTCCGGGAAGGTTTTAGACCAGGTCTCATCTCTCTAGGACGTACCGTTCCCGAGATATTCCCAAAATATGATCTCCATTAGCCAACATTACAACTGGGAGCTTTGGTTTTAAACTCCAACTGCCATTCTCTGCAAAGCCACACAGGGAGGGCAGGTTTCCATAACAACCAGGTAATTATCAGCAGCTGAGGATCTCATCCATTTCTATTTACTGACACTGTTAAAGGTATTCCGGTTACCATAAATATAACTGTTTTTTTCTATTACTACAGTTCAGTAGTAATAAAAGATGTTTTCCTCCACTGCTGCCTATTGCGTGGGCTCATAAATAAGCATGGTATTGACCTTTAATTCAGGCCACCCTAAAAGAAGTACTTAAAACCCCCGCCCCAGGTCTCACTAAGCCACACCCCGAACTCTGTCAGGCCACACCCCCTTTCACCCCGCAGCCAACAGAGATTGAAAAAATAAAGGTAAAAATCAACTTCTGTCAGCTGCAGGGATGGGTGGGAGGTTGACTTTCTTTCTGCAACAACACACACAAACATTAAATAAAATAGATTAAATCCACCCATGCGAAGCGTCTTGCTAATCCACGCCCCCGACTCTGTCAGGTCACGCCCCCTCCCAGTCCGCAGCCAACGGGAATTGAAAAAATGAAGGTAAAAATAAACTTCTGTTTGCTGCAGGGGTGGGAGGGTGAATTTCTCTCTGCAACGACACACAAAAATTTTAGATGAAATAGACTAATTATAGACTACAACCGTTCGAAGCCTTTTGCTAAGCCACGCCCCGTCTCTGTCAGGCCACGCCCCCTCTCACTCCGCAGCCATTCTGCAACGACACACAGAAACATTAAATGAAATAGATTAAATGCACCTATGCGAAGCGCTTTGCTAAGCCACGCCCCGACTCTGTAAGGCCACGCCCCCTCCCACTCCGCAGCCAACAGGGATTGAAAAAATAAAGGTAAAAATCAACTTCTGTCAGCTGCAGGGATGGGTGGGAGGTTGACTTTCTTTCTGCAACGACACACAGAAACATTAAATGAAATAGATTAAATACACCCATGTGAAGCGTCTTGCTAATCCACGCCCCCGACTCTGTCAGGTTACGCCCCCTCCCACTCCACAGCCAATGGGGATTGAAAAAATAAAGGTAAAAATAAACTTCTGTTTGCTGCAGGGGTGGGAGGGTCAATTTCTCTCTGCAACGACACACAAAAATTTTAGATAAAATAGACTAATTATAGACTACAACTGTTCGAATCGTCTTGCTAAGTCACGCCCCCAACTCTGTCAGACCACGCCCCCTCTCACTCTGCAGCCATTCTGCAATGACACACAGAAACATTAAATGAAATAGATTAAATCAACTATGCGAAGCGCTTTGTTAAGCCACGCCCCCAACTGTGTCAGGTCACGCCCCCTCCTACTCCGCAGCCAACAGGGATTGAAAAAATGAAGGGAAAAATAAACTTCTGTCAGCTGCAGGGGTGGGAGGGTGAATTTCTCTCTGCAATGACACACAAAATTTTAGATGAAATAGACTAATTTCAGACTACAACCGTTCGAAGCATCTTGATAATCCACACCCCCAACTCTGCCAGGCCATGCCCCCTCCCACTCCGTAGGCAACGGGGATTGAAAAAAATCAGCTGCAGGGGTGGGAGGGTGAATTTCTCTCTGCAATGACACACAAAAATCGTAGATGAAATTGACTAATTTTAGACTACGACCATTCAGTACTAATAAAAGATGTTTTTTTCCACTGCTAACCATTGCAGGTCCCCATAAATTACCATGTCATCGACCTGTAATTCATGCCACTCTGACCCCCGCCCCAGATTTCGCGAAACCACGCTCTGACTCTGTCAGGCCACGCCCCCTCCCACTCCGCAGCCAACGGGATTGAAAAAATGAAGGTAAAAATCAACTTCTGTCAGCTGCAGGGGCGGGAGGGAGGTTGGATTTCTTTCTGCAACAACATACAGAAACATTAAATGAAATAGATTAAATATACCCGTGCAAAGCAATGTTTTCTTCCACTGTTACCCATGGCGTGTCCGCATAAATTACCATGGCATCGATCTGTAATTCTGGCCACCATCAAAAGAAGGACTTAAAACCCTGCCCTAGGTCTTTCAATGTCACGCCCCCGACTCAGTCAGGCCATGACCCCTCCACTCCGCAGCCAATGGAGATTGAACAATTGAAGGTAAAAATCAACATCTGTCAGCTGCAGGGATGGGAGGGAGGATGACTTTCTGTCTGCAACGACACACAGAAACATTAAATGAAATAGATTAAATATACCCGCGCAAAGCAATGTTTTCTTCCACTGCTACCCATTGTGTTTCTTCAAATTACCATGGCATTAACCTATAATTCAGGCCACCCTGAAATGAAGGACTTAACCCCCCCCCGTGTCCCATTAAACCACACCCCCTCCCACTCCGCAGCCAATAGGGATTGAAAAAATGAAGGTAAAAATCACCTCCTGTCAGCTGCATTGACTTTCTCTCTGCAACGACACACAGAAACATTAAATGAAATAGATGAAATATACCCAGGCGAAGCCGGGTCTTTCTGCTAGTATTTTATATTTATTGTATGGTAAAATAACTATGAAGAGTCCATATTAGCGTATATGATGTCATTCTTGAAGCATTCAGATGTCTACTGTGTCCTCACATATCCTCCAATACAAGAGAAAACACATCGACAGGGTATATATGGTGTTCCATATCTGTAACACAGACAGGGAATCCACCTAATATCAACCCTCTTGATCCGATAGGCCTCATTAGTACCCAATCATCAGTCCAAAATGAGAGCGATGACAGAATAATCCATCAGCGCTCAATCATCATGGCATGATCCAATTCTCTCTAATATTCCATGATGTAACATGACTTCACATATATAGAATACGGGGAAATTATATATCAGCAATGTACAACATCTCTGGTGAGGTGTCACAAAAGACTAGAGTATAATATAGCAGGGGCGCACCCACAGGGGGGGTCCAGCGGGTCTGGACCCCCCCTAGAACGATAAAGAAAATTTTTTTTTTTAATGCTTCAGGGCCGCACCGCAATCGCCACAGGCGGCGCGGCCCTGATCCTTACTGCGGGCGGCGGCAGGCGGCAGCGCTATGGAGGAGAGGGGAGAGAGGTTTTTCTCCTACCTCTCCTCTGCGCTGCTACAATCTCTTATCTGATTGGTGGAGAAGCAGAGGGCGATAGCTGCTTCTCCACCAATAATTTCAAGCACAGAGCCCGGCGCTGCAGAGCCCATGTGACTCTGCCAGTCCTTCCCCGAGTTCCCCCGGCCGGTCCCGCCATCACACCTCGCTCCAGCCGGCCAGCACAGCCATCCAGCCGGCCGACCGACCTCCTGCTGGAGCAAGAAAAAATGGTAAGTCTCACTCAGTCTGTGTGCCCTCCCTGCCCTGTATTGTGCCCCCCTTGCCTTGTATTGTGCCCTCCCTGCCCTGTATTGTGCCCCCCCTGCCCTGTATTGTGCCCCCCTGCCCTGTATTGTGCCCTCCCTGCCCTGTATTGTGCCCCCCCCTGCCCTGTATTGTGCCCTCCCTGCCTTGTATTGTGCCCTCCCTGCCCTGTATTGTGCCCTCCCTGCCCTGTATTGTGCCCCCCCTGCCCTGTATTGTGCCCCCCCTGCCCTGTATTGTGCCCCCCTGCCCTGTATTGTGCCCTCCCTGCCCTGTATTGTGCCCCCCCTGCCCTGTATTGTGCCCCCCCTGGCCTGTACCGTGCCCCCCTGGCCTGTACCGTGCCCCCCTGGCCTGTACCGTGCCTCCCTGTCCTCTACCGTGCCCTCTGCCCTGTAACGTGCCTCCTTCCCTGTAACGTGCCTCCTTCCCTGTAACGTGCCTCCTGCCCTGTACCGTGCTTTATACCCTGTACCTTGCCTCCTGCCCTGTACCGTGCCTCCCTGTCCTCTACCGTGCCCCCTGCCCTGTACTGTGCCTCCTTCCCTGTAACGTGCCTCCTGCCCTGTACCGTGCCCCCTGCCCTGTACCGTGCCCCCTGCCCTGTACGTGCCTCCTTCCCTGTAACGTGCCTCCTGCCCTGTACCTTGCCCCCTGCCCTGTACCATGCTTTCTGCCCTGTACCTTGCCCCCTGCCCTGTACCGTGCCCTCCTGCCCTGTACCTTGCCCCCTGCCCTGTACCATGCTTTCTGCCCTGTACCTTGCCCCCTGCCCTGTACCGTGCCCTCCTGCCCTGTACCGTGCCCCCCTGGCCTGTACCGTTCCCCCCTGGCCTGTACCGTGCCCCCCTGGCCTGTACCGTGCCTCCCTGTCCTCTACCGTGCCCCCTGCCCTGTACTGTGCCTCCTGCCCTGTACCATGCCTCCCTGTCCTCTACCGTGCCCCCTGCCCTGTACTGTGCCCCCTGCCCTGTAACGTGCCTCCTTCCCTGTAACGTGCTTCCTGCCCTGTACCGTGCTTTCTGCCCTGTACCTTGCCTCCTGCCCTGTACCGTGCCTCCCTGTCCTCTACCGTACCCCCTGCCCTGCACCGTGCCCCCTGCCCTGCACCATGCCCCCCTGGCCTGTACCGTGCCTCCCTGGCCTGTACCGTGCCCCCCTGGCCTGTACCGTGCCTCCCTGTCCTCTACCGTGCCCCCTGCCCTGCACCGTGCCCCCTGCCCTGCACCATGCCCCCCTGGCCTGTACCGTGCCTCCCTGTCCTCTACCGTGCCCCCTGCCCTGTACTGTGCCTCCTGCCCTGTACCATGCTTTCTGCCCTGTACTTTGCCTCCCTGTCCTGTACCGTGCCCCCTGCCCTGTACTGTGCCATTTCTTTACTGGCATTTGGCACTATATTGGCATAATTTGGGGGCACTATGGGGGCATCTGGTGGCTCTAAAGGGGCATTTTGTTTACTGGCACATTATAGGGGGCACGATAGAGGAGATTGGCACTATGGGGCATGTGGTAGCACTATAGGGGCCTCATTTGGGGGCATCTGGTGGCTCTAAAGAGTCACTTTTTTACTGCCACATTATGGGGGGGGCACTATGGCATCTGGCACTAAGGGGTAATTTTTTTCTGTCACATTATGGGAGGTACTATAGGGCAGAGCAGCACTATAGGGGCATCATTTGCAGGCACTATGGGGGCATCTGGTGGCTCTAAAGGGGCATTATTTACTGGTAAATTATAGGGGGCACTATGGCATCTGGCACTAAGTGGGCAATTTTTACTGGCACGTTATGGGGGAGAGGAGCACTATAAGGGATGTGAAGGGCAGTAAGAAGGGGCATATTATGGGGAACACTATGGGGGAGAGGAGCACTATGAGGGCATTTACTGGGGCACTATATAGGGGTATTTTATACTGGTATACATTATGGGGACATTAGCTCAACTGCGGGCACTAAGCTGGGGTGTTACTGTGAGCTTTACTACTACTGGGGGGCTATGGGGAACATGATGTCTAGTATGGGCACTATGGGGACATCATTACTACTAAGTGTGGTCTAGAAGATAATTATTTCTATTGGTGGGATTTTGGGGAGCACTGTTACTTTTGGGGGGCACCCTGGCATAATATAATTAGTGTAGGTGCAGTTATTTTTTAGAGCACTGTGTGCCAATAACTGTTGTAGGGGGCACTATCTGTGTGGTAGTAGTATTTTTCAGGGGACAGTTTCTGCAGTATAGTATTAAGGGGCACAGTATTGGGGGTGGCAGGATGAGGTGTTCAGAAGATGTAAAGATGATAGAAATGTGGGAAACTAATGTCTGTTTGTATCTCTGCAGAGACGAGAGATGGCTGAAAAATCTTCATGGCGGTCTGGTCCGAATGGAGAAGATGAGGAAAGAGAATGTCTACAACAAAGGTGACATCACTGGATGTAACAGGTATGGGGCGCTGTGTAGGAGAGGAGATGCTCCGGCTCCTCCCTCTGCCATTTACAGAAGGAGGATTCAGAGCTGGGTGAGGATGACCAAAGGGGGTCAGCAGGGCACAGGCAGGTGGCAGATGGTGGGGGGGGACGCACAGGCTTTGAGCAAGATCTGGGGAGGGAGGAGAGCGGAGGATCTTCCTGGCTGTAGCCTGCTGTTGCATATTGTATAATGTGAAGCAGGCAGTGAAGCCAGGACACGTCCTCCCCTCTCCATATGATGTATAGAACTGAGCCTCAACCATATTTCAGCTGTAGTGTTTGTTGGGAGTGGCCTATTAGATATGGGAGGGTTTATAATAATGGGCGGGGCCTATTTTCGCCGCGGCGCGCTGCGCGCGCCTCACTTTACTCTTGCAGTAGTATGTTTGATATATGGGCGTGTCGCAAAAATAGCCCTGCCCACAAGACGCCACACCCCCTTTTCCTTTTCAGACCCCCCCTAGAAAAAATTCCTGGGTGCTCCCCTGTAATATAGTGTACCATTTATTCACTGAACAAGGGGAATTTAATAGAAAAAAAAATAAAAAGTATATTAATAAATCATAAACAAATGTTGATGAAATCAAAAACATCCGATAGTGATGATGGGAAAGATGCCGGTTTACAAAGAAAAAATCTTTGTGATCATCAATCTGCAAAAAAAGAAAAAAGTATTACATATTTATAGTCCAACATGATATAATCATGTAATAGAGCACTCATACTCATACACCAGCAATACGTCTAATCCTATGTCTATCCAGAGAAAATCCATGGTTTAAACTCCACATTTAACCCCTTAGGTTTTAATGTGTTAAGTTTCATTATCCATTGGATTTCCCTTTTCTTTAATAGTAAGCCACGATTACCCCCTTTACGTGAAATCGGTATATGATCAATCAACATGCATTTCAAATCGCCTTCTTTATGTCCCATATCACAAAAATGTTTTGAGACCGGTAGATCCATCCGTTTTTTCCTAATTGTGTATCGATGGTGATTGATACGTGTCTTGAAGTCCAATGTAGTTTCCCCTACATAAAGGAGGGGACACGGACACCAAAGCACGTATACAAGAAAAGTAGAATCACATGTCAAGAAGTAATTAATTCTAAAGACTTGATTTGTTATTGGGTGTGTGAAGGATGCCCCTTTTTTAAAAAATTTGCAATTAATGCAATTTAAGCATGGATAACAACCCTTCTTTTGAGTATGAATAAATGTTTGTCGTAATGTTTTCTGAGGACCAACGTCCGTCCGGACCAATTTATCACTCAGATTTGCTGGTCTACGGAAAGACATAAGTGGTAATCTATGTAGGGTCTCCACATTTGGAAAACCATTTTTGATAAGAGGCCAATGTTTACTGACTATATTCCTTAATTTATTACTCCATTCTGTATATGTAGTAACCAATGGTATTCGATCCTCATGTTTTCTACATTTCTTCTTTGTAAGTAGACCTGATCTATCTAGAGTATTCACCCTAGATCGATGTTCATTTAAGATGGATAAAGGAAAACCTCTATTAGTGAACGATCCTGTTATTCTGTCAAGTGTACATTCTAGTTGTTCCGTGTTACTCACTATTCTCTTTGCCCGTAGAAATTGACTCAATGGTAAAGACTTGATCATTGCTCTAGGGTGAGCACTGTCAAATCTCAATAAAGTATTTCTGTCCGTCGGCTTGACAAACACATCAGTGCGTGTCGAGCCGTCTGCAACTGAAATCGCTATATCCAAAAAATGTATCTCTGTTTTAGAATATTCCAAAGTGAATTTTATATCATCGTCAATAGTATTGAGAAATGACAAAAAGGACAACAATTCCTCCTGTGTACCTGTCCAGATGAGGAAGACGTCGTCTATGTATCTCCACCACCTCAGAACATGTCCGAAGTGGTGGGACACATAGACGAACGTCTCCTCCAGGTGACAGACGGCCATGTTGGCATAAGTAGGGGCCACATTGGACCCCATGGCCGTCCCCCGCCTCTGCATGTAATAGTTGTCCCCAAAAAGAAAATAATTGCATGTCAGAACCACATGTAACAAATTTAGTATAAAATCCTGACATGCAGTTCTACCCCCTGGTAGACCTATTGTCTCTGGGAGGGGATCCATTTTAAATAACATTGCCATCTTTTTGGATAAAATATTACGTACGTATGCTATCAGTGCCACATCTTATATACAAGACTCATCTGATTTTCTGATGAAATTGAATGAGATCACAATACCAGATGGGGCATATTTAGCCTCTCTGGATATTGTGAGTCTCTATACTCAATTCATTAGACATGAATTTGGTATGAACATTGTTCGAAATGCACTTTCTACATCACAATACTCATTTGCATGTCAGGATTTTATACTAAATTTGTTACATGTGGTTCTGACATGCAATTATTTTCTTTTTGGGGACAACTATTACATGCAGAGGAGGAGACCTGGAGGAGACGTTCGTCTATGTGTCCCACCACTTCGGACATGTTCTGAAGTGGTGGAGATACATAGACGACGTCTTCCTCATCTGGACAGGTACACAGGAGGAATTGTTGTCCTTTTTGTCATTTCTCAATACTATTGACGATGATATAAAATTCACTTTGGAATATTCTAAAACAGAGATACATTTTTTGGATATAGCGATTTCAGTTGCAGACGGCTCGACACGCACTGATGTGTTTGTCAAGCCGACGGACAGAAATACTTTATTGAGATTTGACAGTGCTCACCCTAGAGCAATGATCAAGTCTTTACCATTGAGTCAATTTCTACGGGCAAAGAGAATAGTGAGTAACACGGAACAACTAGAATGTACACTTGACAGAATAACAGGATCGTTCACTAATAGAGGTTTTCCTTTATCCATCTTAAATGAACATCGATCTAGGGTGAATACTCTAGATAGATCAGGTCTACTTACAAAGAAGAAATGTAGAAAACATGAGGATCGAATACCATTGGTTACTACATATACAGAATGGAGTAATAAATTAAGGAATATAGTCAGTAAACATTGGCCTCTTATCAAAAATGGTTTTCCAAATGTGGAGACCCTACATAGATTACCACTTATGTCTTTCCGTAGACCAGCAAATCTGAGTGATAAATTGGTCCGGACGGACGTTGGTCCTCAGAAAACATTACGACAAACATTTATTCATACTCAAAAGAAGGGTTGTTATCCATGCTTAAATTGCATTAATTGCAAATTTTTTAAAAAAGGGGCATCCTTCACACACCCAATAACAAATCAAGTCTTTAGAATTAATTACTTCTTGACATGTGATTCTACTTTTCTTGTATACGTGCTTTGGTGTCCGTGTCCCCTCCTTTATGTAGGGGAAACTACATTGGACTTCAAGACACGTATCAATCACCATCGATACACAATTAGGAAAAAACGGATGGATCTACCGGTCTCAAAACATTTTTGTGATATGGGACATAAAGAAGGCGATTTGAAATGCATGTTGATTGATCATATACCGATTTCACGTAAAGGGGGTAATCGTGGCTTACTATTAAAGAAAAGGGAAATCCAATGGATAATGAAACTTAACACATTAAAACCTAAGGGGTTAAATGTGGAGTTTAAACCATGGATTTTCTCTGGATAGACATAGGATTAGACGTATTGCTGGTGTATGAGTATGAGTGCTCTATTACATGATTATGTCATGTTGGACTATAAATATGTAATACTTTTTTCTTTTTTTGCAGATTGATGATCACAAAGATTTTTTCTTTGTAAACCGGCATCTTTCCCATCATCACTATCGGATGTTTTTGATTTCATCAACATTTGTTTATGATTTATTAATATACTTTTTATTTTTTTTCTATTAAATTCCCCTTGTTCAGTGAATAAATGGTACACTATATTATACTCTAGTCTTTTGTGACACCTCACCAGAGATGTTGTACATTGCTGATATATAATTTCCCCGTATTCTATATATGTGAAGTCATGTTACATCATGGAATATTAGAGAGAATTGGATCATGCCATGATGATTGAGCGCTGATGGATTATTCTGTCATCGCTCTCATTTTGGACTGATGATTGGGTACTAATGAGGTCTATCGGATCAAGAGGGTTGATATTAGGTGGATTCCCTGTCTGTGTTACAGATATGGAACACCATATATACCCTGTCGATGTGTTTTCTCTTGTATTGGAGGATATGTGAGGACACAGTAGACATCTGAATGCTTCAAGAATGACATCATATACGCTAATATGGACTCTTTGATATAGTTATTTTACCATACAATAAATATAAAATATATAATACAGGAATATATGTATGATTATATCTGGTGGGGATTAGTGTACTCAGATGCGCACATCCGTGGTGAGGTTTAGTTTTATTTATGTCGATTTGACTTTTTGACATTTGTTCACTGTGCATGATACTTGTGGAACCCTTCCATGATATGCCCCATGTTCGATTGTATGTTTCTTATTACATCTTTCGATCGGGAACCGGAAGAAAATTTGTGTTCCACAATAGTAATCACGTGTGCGTTCCATGTATTCAATGGACGCACCAGCAATGATGAAATGTGAGTCACACTGAAGGCGCACGCATGCGCCGTTTGAATTCTACTACGCTGATTGCCCGATCATGAGATGGGACACATGCCGGTTAGTTTTATGTGTAATGTGTATATATGTTTTGTTTTTAATCACTTGATTGCACATGTACACCTGCTGGGGGAGGAGTTATGCCTTTCAGCAATTAAAGGTTTTTTGAGCATCATGTTTTATATGTATATATATATTTAATCATGAATGGAATTTTGATATGTATTATCATGTTGACACTATTATAGACATTGTTATGCACAATATGAATTGTTTGATATATTTTTTTTGCTAATCATGTATAATGATCAATTATGATTACACCTGTATAAATTGGCACAGAGCACTATACTCTGTATGTCACTGCTTGAAAAAAGTCCCAGCAAGAGGACTGAAACGTCGCGCTGGTGAATAAAGAACACCTACTTTTATTACAATTCTGGGAGTGCCGTGGAATTGTTTTTTCTATTTATTTTGGGAAGTTTGATCACCTCCTGAGCCGCTGGCACACCACATTACTTTGCTACAGCTGTGCTGCTTCCATCTTTTCTTTTTAGATAGATAGATAGATAGATAGATAGATAGATAGATAGATAGATAGATATAAAGGAAAAAAGCGGCACTGCAGTAAATGAAGTAAAAATGGAGTGCCAGCGGCTGTGGAGGCGATCCAACTTCCAAATTAAATAAATGAAAAATAATTCCACGGCACTTCCCAAATATAATCAAGAGTAATGCTGTTTATTCACCAGAACGCGACATTTCAGTCCTCTTGCTGGGACTTTTCACTGCTTGAGAAAAGTCCCAGCAAGAGGACTGAAACGTCGCGTTCTGGTGAATAAACAGCATTACTCTTGATTATATTTGGGAAGTGCCGTGGAATTATTTTTCATTTAGATAGATAGATAGATAGATAGATAGATAGCCAGCCATGCAGCCCCCCCATACATCAGGAAAATGAAATCCCTACAACCAGGCTTGGCACTCCAGAAAAGAAGAATATGAGTTAGAGGTGGCCGTCTAAGTGTGTGCTTCTCTCCATTCTTCTTTATGGGAGTTTTACTCCCACTAGACTGTGACCACAACATCCATAATCTAAAATGGAGAAAGACACATGCATGTCTGGTATTCTTCTCTAGATAGATTAGATAGATAGATAATACAGGTAGATAGGAAATAGATGATATAGAAAGAAAGAAAGGCTTTGGAATAGCTAGATAATCAGGAAAGTCTTAACCCCTTAGTTACCATCAATACACGTTTTTACAGTGGTTACTAATGGGCTGAGCCACCGCCTTTTTAGATCGGCCCAGTCGCTACATGGGTCTCCCATGCAGTGGAGGGCGGGGTTTAGCTCTCACATGAGAGCTGTGCTCCCACCCTAAAAGCAGAGATGATTGCTCTTACTGTATTACCCCTTTCATGCAGCAGACAATGGTGCCCACGGACTCCCTCTGTATACCAGATGTTAAAATGCCTTGCACTATAGGAATAGTGCAATGTATTTTAGAAGTGATCAAAAGACTGTCTATTATAGTCCCCTTGTGGGACTATTAAATGGTTAAAAAAAAGTTAAAAAAAAACAATTACATTTACAAAAAAAAAAATATAATTTTTTTGAATGGAAAAAATTGCAAAAATAAAATCTCTACATATTTAGAATCATCGTGTCTGTAACGGCTCTCACTACACAATTATCATGTAATTTATCCCTTTACGATGAATGCCGTAAAAAAAAAAAATAATAAATTGAATTGCTGCTTTTTGTTTATTTACCACCAAAGAAAAACAGAATGAAAAGCAATCACTCCAAAATGATACCAATGAAGTCTACAATGCATCCCGCAAAATCAAGCCCTCACATAAAAAAATTATGAGTCATGGGATGCAGCGAAAAGATTTTCTTCTTTAACCCTTTCGCGCCCGGAGGTTTTTTCGGTTATGCATTTTCATTTTGCGCTCCCTGCTTTCAAACAGCCATAACTCTTTTATTTTTCTGTTCACATAGCTGTATGAGGGCTTGTTTTTTGCGGGACAAGTTGTACTTTCCAACGCCACCATTTAATATTGCATACGGTGTAGTGGGAAGCGGGAAAAAAATTCCAAACCGGGTGAAATTGCAAAGAAAACGCTATTCCGCTACAGTTCTACGGGTTTCTTCTTTACAGCGTTCGATGTGCATTAAAACTAAAATCCGTTACTTTCATTCTACTGGTCAGTACGAATCCGGCAATACCTAATATGTATAGTTTTTCCTGCGTTTTCATAGTGATAAAATAATTAGAAAGTTGCCCTTTTTTTTTTTTTCCTTGTCAAATCTTGACCCCTATAACTTTTTGGTATTTATGTGTACAGAGCTGTATGGGGGCTCATTTTTTGCGGGACGATCTCAAGTTTTTATTGATACCATTCTGGGGTGTGTATGACTTTTTGATCACTTTTTATTTAATTTTTTTTAGAAAAAAAAACGACAAAAAACGGCAAATCGCCATTTGGACGCTTTTTTCCGCCACACAATTCGCCGTATTGGAATTTTTTTTTTATATTTTAAAAGTACGGGCATTTTCGGTCACGGTGATACCCATGATGTCTATATTTATTGTTATTTAGGTATTTATTTTTTAATTATACGGAAAGGGGGGTGATTTGAACTTTTATATCTTTTTTATTTTTTATATATTTTTTAACATTTTTTTAATTTTTTTTTTACTATTTGAAAGCTCAAATATGGGCTTATATATTGTGGCTTTTTTTTTTCTTTATGAGCAATTATGGATTTTATAGACTTATAGAAATCCAAGAATTGCTCATTTCTTATCCTGGCCTGCCATCTAGTGGCCAGAATAAGAGTTGCACTTTGAAAACTGTAATCCTCACCAGCGATGATTACAGTTTTCATATGGTGTACAGACACCCCGATTGGCCACACGGGGTGTCTGTACACCACCCGGAAGCGAATGCTTCCGGGTTGAGATGCAACTAGATGCCGTGATCACGTGTGATCACGGCATCTAAACTCCGAGGAAGACGCCGCCGATGGCGGTAAGTAGCGGCAAGTCTCTGCTGTTAGAAACAGCAGAGACTTGCCGGCCATGACGCCCGCCGCACTTGCGAGCGGGCGCCATGTGCCCGCATCGCCCCAGCGCCGTACATGTACGGCGCTGGGCGCGAAGGGGTTAAAAAAGGCGGTTTTTATTGCACAAAAGTACTAAAACGTACAAAAAAAACCCTATATGTTTTTGGTATCACTGTAATCATACTGACCAAGAGAAGAAAGTCATGTTGTTATTTATGGCAAAAAATGAAAGCCACAAAATGTAAAACCCTACCAGAAAGAGTTAATAAAAGTTAATCAGTAAGTTTTGTGTACCCCAAAATGACACCATTAAAAACTACAACTTGTCCTGAAATACACAAGCCCTCATATGGCACCTTGGTCAGTAAGGTCCAAAATATGCTGGTCATTAAGGGGTTAAAGACGTTAGTTAGTAGTAGCATGAATTTAAAATGAGCTCAATCAAATCCTTTATTATGGTTAATAGGATGGATGGATGGATGGATAGATAAATAGATTAGATAGATAGCTATGAGAAAGATAGATAGATATTAGACAGATAGATAAATAGATAGATAATCAGGCTTGTCTTAAAGATATAATTGTCCTAATTTCTCAAGTATTGCTTTGCATGAATTAATAATGAGCTCAATCAAATTCTTTATTATGGTTAATAGGATTCTTTGAAAAGCAATTTGACTTGTCCAATAAAACATGTATGAGGGACGGGCGATGGCTGGGTTGGGGTTTTCTATGGGCACTGCCAAGTCATTTCATTCTTCTGTTAAGCAATTTATTTTTGCATGAATATCATTCTTCTGTTAAGCAATTTATTTTTGCATGAATACTTAATTGTTGAGACATATGGGATTTATCAGATATCGGAATAACATACTTGATGAGTGTCACTTATCTCAGTTGCCAGGATTTCAGAAATATCCACTTCTGCTTTACTGTGCATTTTTACAGTCAGTTCTGTTTATTGTCTGCTATTTTATAGGGGACTAACAAAATGATTAGTCAGGGGCAAGTAGGAATGACATCGGGGATTGCAGGCCGATAAATCAAATATACGAGCCTCTGATAATTATTATATGATGAGGATTGGTGGACACTGAGAATAACTGCAAAATGTGGAAGACTTGGGTCACTAGTAGAGCTGAGCGAGCACTAAAATGCTCGGGTGCTTGTTATTCGAGCCGAATTTTTCCCGATGCTCGGGTGCTCGTTTTGAATAACGAACCCCATTGAAGTCAATGGGAGACTCAAGCATTTTTTGCAGGGGACCAAAGCTTTGCACAGGGAAGGTTGCGTGAAAACCTGGAAACCTCAGAAAATGATGGAAACACCACGGAAATGGACAGGAAACAGCAGGGACAGCAGGCATGGATGCCTCTGAGGCTGCCTATTCGCACCATTACGCCAAATTCTGGGCAACAACCTGGTGGTGACCCTCAAGACAATTGTGCTGACCCAGACCAAGATGGGCAAGGCACATGTGCTGGCACATGTTAGGAAAGCACTCAACTAGGTGCAACGAAAGTCCATCACCGCCTGCGGGTGACACCACTGCCCATGCTGGCACTGCTGTCCTATCCCCCGCCCCAGGGCGCAGGCATAAGCGTCTCCCTCCCCACACCCACCCAGTAGTCCACAGCATACACAAAGTTCTCCCAGCACAGTGCCCAGCTCTCCCCATCCCAGACGGGCAAACACGCACCCCACACCCACCCTGTCCACAGCAGACACAAAGACCTCCAAGCACAGTGCCCAGCTTTCCTAATTCCAGACGGGCTAAGATGCACACTGCACCCACCCATTAGTCTCCACACGTGGGTGGGTGCAGAGCCTTTTAGTGCCCCTCAAGACAATGTTTGTGTTCCAGGGCCGGGTAGTAACCCTCCTTGAAGTTGTGGGGGAGAGGCCTCCGGTGACCCTCAAGACAATTTTGGGCGACAGTGTAGTGGCGAGCCTCCAAAAAATCGTGGGTGAGAGCCTGGAGGTGACCCTCAGAAACAATTGGTTTGAAAAAGCATGGTGGTGAACCCCTGAATGACAGTCTGTGACTGAGATTGCAGGAGACCCCTCTAAAATTGTAGTCTGGCACACCTTGGTGGTGAACCCCTAAATTACATAGTTTGAAAAAGATTGCAGTTTACAGCATGGGGGTGAACTCCAGGATGACTTGTTAAGACTGAGATTGCAGTTTACAGCATAGCGGTGAACCCCAGAGTGGCTTGGTTAGACTAAGATAGCAGCTGAACCACCCAATAATTCAGCCTGACGCAGCATGGCGGTGACAACAGAGTGACCAAGTTAGATGAGGTAGCAGGTGAGCCATGCAAAAATTTAGCCTGACACAGCATGGCAGTGACAACAGAATGACCAAGTTAAATGAGGTAGCAGGTGAACCACGCAAAAATTTAGCCTGACACAGCATGTAGGTGACACCACCAAGTGACCAAGTTAGACTGAGGTAGCAGGTGAGCCACCCAAACATGTAGCCTGACACAGCATGGCGGTGACACCACCAATTGACCAAGTTAGACTGAGGTAGCAGGTGAGCCACCCAAACATGTAGCCTGACACAGCATGGCGGTGACGCCACCAAGTGACCAAGTTAGATGAGGTGGCAGGTGAGCCACCCAAAAATTTAGCCTGACACAGCATGGCGGTGATACCACCAAGTGACCATGTTAGAGGAGGTAGCAGGTGAGCCACCCAAATATTTACCCTGACACAACATGGTGGTGACAACAGAGTGACCAAGTTAGACTGAGGTAGCAGGTGAAGCACATAAAATTTTACCCTGACACAGCATGGCGGTGAACCCAGAGTGACCAAGTGAGACTGAGGTAGCAGGTGAAGCACATAAAATTTTACCCTGACACAGCATGGCGGTGACAGAGTGCCCAAGTGAGACTGAGTTAGCAGGTGAAGCACATATAAATTTACCCTGACACAGCATGGCGGTGATAACAGAGTGACCAAGTGAGACTGAGGTAGCAGGTGAAGCACATAAAATTTAACCCTGACACAGCATGGCGGTGACAACAGAGTGACCAAGTGAGACTGAGTTAGCAGGTGAAGCACATAAAATTTTACTCAGACACAGCATGGCGATGACAACAGAGTGCCCAAGTGAGACTGAGTTAGCAGGTGAAGCACATAAAATTTTACCCTGACACAGCATGGCGGTGAACCCAGAGAGACCAAGTGAGACTGAGGTAGCAGGTGAAGCACATAAAATTTTACCCTGACACAGCATGGTGGTGACAACAGAATGACCAAGTGAGACTGAGTTAGCAGGTGAAGCACATATAAATTTACCCTGACACAGCATGGCGGTGACAACAGAGTGACCAAGTGAGACTGAGTTAGCAGGTGAAACACATAAAATTTTACCCTGACACAGCATGGCGATGACAACAGAGTGACCAAGTGAGACTGAGTTAGCAGGTGAAGCACATAAAATTTTACCCTGACACAGCATGGCGGTGACAACAGAGTGACCAAGTGAGACTGAGTTAGCAGGTGAAGCACATAAAATTTTACCCAGACACAGCATGGCGGTGAAAAAAGAGTGACCAAGTGAGACTGAGTTAGCAGGTGAAGCACATAAAATTTTACCCTGACACAGCATGGCGGTGACAACAGAGTGACCAAGTGAGACTAAGGTAGCAGGTGAAGCACATAAAATTTTACCCTGACACAGCATGGCGGTGACAACAGAGTGACCAAGTGAGACTGAGGAAGCAGGTGAAGCACATAAAATTTTACCCTGACACAGCATGGCGGTGACAACAGAGTGACCAAGTGAGACTGAGTTAGCAGGTGAAACACATAAAATTTTACCCTGACACAGCATTGCGGTGACAACAGAGTGACCAAGTGAGACTGAGTTAGCAGGTGAAGCACATAAAATTTTGCCCTGACACAGCATGGCAGTGATAACAGAGTGACCAAGTGAGACTGAGTTAGCAGGTGAAGCACATAAAATTTTACCCTGACACAGCATGGCGGTGACAACAGAGTGACCAAGTGAGACTGAGTTAGCAGGTGAAGCACATAAAATTTTACCCTGACACAGCATGGCGGTGACAACAATGTGACCAAGTGAGACTGAGGTAGCAGGTGAACCACATATAAATTTACCCTGACACAGCATGGTGGTGACAACAGAGTGACCAAGTGAGACTGAGTTAGCAGGTGAAGCACATAAAATTTTACCCTGACACAGCATGGCGGTGACAACAGAGCGACCAAGTGAGACTGAGGTAGCAGGTGAACCACCCAAAAATTTACCCTGACACAGCATGGCGGTGAACCCAGAGTGACCAAGTTAGACTGAGGTAGCAGGTGAACCACCCAAAAATGTAGCCTGACACAGCATGGTAGCGACACCACCAATGCCTTTGGCAGACTGAGATTGCTGTCAAATGGCTGTAGATGAGCCTCCTAAAAAATTGACGCTCCTAAAATATTCATTGGAGAGAGGGCCTGTAGGTGGCCCTCCCTAAACATTGTTTGAAAAGAGAGCCAGTTGGCCCTCTGAAAAATTGCCTGTTGCTCAGCGTTTGTGTAAGAAGAGAAAGAGGAGGAGAGGATACATGAAGAATCTTCATGTTGAGCTGCTTTCCCCCGGTGGAGATTTGAATTCCGGTGAAATCCAGGCTTTATTCATTTTAATAAGCGTCAGCCTGTCAGCGCTGTCAGTTGACAGGCGTGTACGCTTATCAGTGATGATGCCACCAGCTGCACTGAAGACCCGCTCTGACAACACGCTAGCGGCAGGGCAGGCCAGCACCTCCAAGGCGTACAGCGCCAGTTCGGGCCACGTGTCCAGCTTTGCAACCCAGTAGTTGTATGCAGCAGAGTGATCACGCAGGACATTGGTATAGTCAGCTAGGTACTCCCTCACTATCTTTCTGAACAGCTCCCCCCTACTCTGCCTAGACTGGGGACGGGTGACATAGTCTTGATGGGGTGACATAAAACTGGCAAAGGCCTTGGAGATTGTTCCCCTGCCAGTGCTTGACAAGCTACCTTCTCGCCCCCTCTCCCCCGCTAGTTGGCACACAGAACTACGTCCTCTGCCGCTAGCGGTGTCAGATGGGAAGGATAGTTTCAGCTAGTGCACCAGGGCCTGTTGATATTGATTCACTCTTGTACTCCTTTCCTCTACAGGAACGAGAGTGGAAAAGTTCTGCTGGTACCCGGGGTCCAGAAGGGTGAACACCCAGTAATCAGTGTTGTCAAAAATGCTTCTAACATGAGGGTCACGGGAAAGGCAGCCTAACATGAAGTCATCCATGTGCGCCAGAGTCCCAACATGCAAGAATTCCCTCTCCTCAATAGGCTGACTCTCCATTTCCTCCTCCTCCAACTCCTCCTCTTCAGCCCATACACGCTCAACAGATAAGAAGGAATGAGCATTGGTACCCTCTTCAGTCTCGCCAACAGTCTCCTCCTCTTCCTCCTCATCCTCCTCCCCCTCCTCCAATACGCGCTGAGAAACAGACCTGAGGGTGCTCTGGCTATCAAGCAATGTATCTTCTTCCCCCATCTCCTGTGACAAGCGCAAAGCCTCTGACTTCATGCTGAGCAGTAAGTTTTTCAGCAGACAAAGCAGCGGGATTGTGCCACTGACAATGGCGGCATCGCCGCTGACCAACTGTGTTGACTCCTCAAAGTTGCTTAACACCTGACAGATATCAGACATCCACGTCCACTCCTCATTGTAGACTTGAGGAAGCTGACTAACCTGACTACCAGTTCTCGTGGAAGTTGTCATCTGGCAGTCTACAATGGCTCTGCGGTGCTGGTAAACCCTGGCTAATGTGTAATGTTAAATTCCATCGCGTGGGCACGTCGCACAACAGTCGGTGTTCTGGCAGTTGTAAGCGCCGATGCACTGCCCTGAGGGTGGCAGCATCTGTGGTTGACTTACGGAAATGCGCACAGATGCGTCGCACCTTGGTGAGCAATTCAGACAAATTGGGGTAGGTCTTGAGGAACCGCTGAACCACAAGATTGAACACGTGGGCCAGGCATGGCACATGTGTGAGTCTGCCAGAGCCTCCACCAGGTTACGCCCGATGTCACACACAATCATGCCTGGTTTGAGGTTCAGCGGCGCCAGCCAAAGATCGGTCTGCGCCGTGATGCCCTGTAAGAGCTCTTGGGCGGTGTGCCTCTTGTCACCTAAGCTCAGCAGTTTCAGCACCGCCTTTTGGCACTTAACCATGGCAGTGCACCTGCGCCTGGAGCTACCAACTGAAGGCGCTGTGCTCACGGATGGTAATTGAGAGGAAGAGGAGGAGGAGGGGTTGGAGGAGGAGGCATAATAAGCCTGAGAAACTGTGACCGAGGCAGGCCCCGCAATCCTCGGTGTGGGCAGTACATGAGCGGCCCCAGGGTCAGACTCACTCCCAGCCTCTACCAAGTTAACCCAATGTGCCGTTAGTGAGATATAGTGTCTCTGCCCGCCAGCACTTGTCCACGTGTCCGTGGTTAGGTGGACCTTCTCAGTAACCGCGTTGGTCAGGGCACGGATGATGTTCTCTGACACGTGCTAGTGTAGGGCTGGGATGGCGGAAAGCCTCAGTCTGTACCAGTCTATAGGGCAGCATCTCCAGGCTCAACAATTTGGAGATGTGGACGTTTAGGGCTTGTGCATGTGGGTGGGTGGAATTGTATTTGCGCTTGCGCTCAAATGTCTGCTGCAAAGACAGCTGAACGCTGCGCTGGGACACATTGGTGGAGGTTGTGGAGGGTCGTGCAAGTGAAGGGGTGGTTGTAGGGTGGTCGGCGCTCGTGCCGCGGTCCTGGGAGGGGGGTTGACTCGCTGAGCAAGCATGTGACACAGGGGAAGGGGCAGTGGTGTGACCCGCAGGAGGTGAACGGCCTTGGTTCCATTGAGTCGGGTGCTTAGCACTCATATGCCTGCGCATGCTGGTAGTGGTTAGGCTGGTAGTGGTGGCTCCCCTGCTGATCTTGGTGTGGCACAGGTTGCACACCACAGTTCGGCGGTCATCCTCACTTTCTTTAAAAAACCTCCAGACTTGCGAACATCTAGGCTTCGACACGGGAGCTTGACTCTGTGAAACAGTTGCTGATCTACCTGCTCTGGCCCTGCTTCTCCTTCTGGCCACCCCACTGCCTCTTCCAACCTGTTCTGGTGCTGCACTTGCCTCCCCCTCAGAAGCACTGTCTTGAGTTGGATTACCAACCCAGCTCGGGTCAGTCACCTCATCATCCACCAGCTCTTCCTCCAATTCCTCACTCTCCCCCCCCCCTTGGACTTAGTGCCCTGACAACAACGTCACTGTCTGACAACCGTGTCTCATCATCATCATCATCCGACACCTCTTCACGCACTACTTGCACTAATTCCACACTCTCATCACCCACAGACTGTGATAGTTCTAAAGTTTGGGCATCGGTACAGAGCAACTGCTCAGGTTGCTGTTGAGCAGTGGTTTGTGTCTCTGGGTAGGGTCCTGAAAAGAGTCCCTGTGAGTATGCCAGATCTGAATCCATACTTTCTGTGGGGGGGGGGCAGGCTGGGGGGAAGGAGGTTGAGCTGGAGGAGCCAGAGGTCTACTCCCTTGGCTAGCATGGGTGGACTGCGTGGAAGACTGGGTGGAGGATAAATTACTGGACGCATTGTCCGCTATCCACGTCATCACCTGTTCGCACTGTTGTGGTTTCAATAGTGGTGTACCACGTGACCCTGTAAGTTGTGAGATGAAGCTAGGGAGCGAAACTCTGCGGCGTTCCACTGTTCCCTCATCAGCATGTACTGTGTCACCCTGCCCAGGACCACGGCCTCTGCCCCCTACACTACTTGAACGCCCATGCCCTCGTCCTCAACCCTTAGCCCTTGGGTTCAGCATTTTGTATGTTCACTGCACTGTATGATATATAACAGAGAAAAAACATAGTCTTTAGACGGCGGCTATTGTACCGCAAACCACTAAATTTTTCACTGCAATGTATGATATATAACCGAGAGAAAAAAACGTATATTTTCTACACTCCGGCTAGTGTGCAGCACACGACAGAATTTT
Organism: Rhinella marina; assembly: GCA_900303285.1. NCBI lineage: Eukaryota > Metazoa > Chordata > Amphibia > Anura > Bufonidae > Rhinella > Rhinella marina. The sequence goes on from ONZH01011232.1 coordinate 64,030, forward strand.
TCACTGCACTGTAGTATATATAACTGAGAGAAAAAATGTAGTCTTTAGACGGCGGCTATTGTACCGCAAACCACTAGATTTTTCACTGCAATATATGATATATAACTGAGAGAAAAAACGTATATTTTCTACACTCTGGCTAGTGTGCAGCACACAACAGAATTTTGCACTGCACTGTATAATATATAACTGAGAGAAAAAACTTATATTTTCTACACTCCGGATAGTGTGCAGCACACAACAGAATTTTTCACTGCACTGTATAATATATAAGTGAGAGAAAAAACGTATATTTTCTACTCTCCGGCTAGTGTGCAGCACACGACAGAATTTTGCACTGCACTGTATAATATATAACTGAGATAAAAAAACGGATATTTTCTACACTCTGGTTAGTGTGCAGCACACGACAGAATTTTTCACTGCACTGTAGTATATATAACTGAGAGAAAAAACGTAGTCTTTAGACGGCGGCTATTGTACCGCAAACCACTCAATTTTTCACTGCAATGTATGATATATAACTGAGAGAAAAAAACGTATATTTTCTACACTCCGGCTAATGTGCAGCACATGACAGAATTTTGCACTGTACTGTAGGATATATAACTGAGAGAAAAAACGTATTCCCTAGACTGATGCTACTGTACAGCACACTACATAATTGTTCACTGGACTGTAGTATATATAACTGAGAAAAAAAACGTATTTTCTAGACTGACGCTACTGTACAGCACCCTTCAGACTTGTTCACTGCACTGTAGTATATATAACTGAGAGAAAAAACGTATTCCCTAGACTGACGCTACTGTACAGCACACTACATAATTGTTCACTGGACTGTAATGTATAGAATTGAGAGAAAAAACGTATTCCCTAGACTGCACTACAGATCCCAGCAAGCCAAGGTACAGCAGCAGCCACAAAAATGAGTACTGAGAGGACTTTGGGCAATTTCTTTTGGGTCTGTGTGGACCACGTGCTGTACCTTCTGCCACCAGTCGCTGTGCACAGTGTGCAGCCAAGATAGCGGTAGCTGCACTACAAGTCCCAGTCAGCAGCCAGGAGGAGACCAAAAAAAAAGGTGCTTGTAGCCCTTAGAAGGGCTGTTGGGTTCTTTGAGAATGATTCCTGCCTAACCAAAATCTAAATTGAGGCCCTATCACTCTCCCTGACAGACAGCAGCTCTATCCCTAATCTCATGCAGGCGGCGTCTGACGCAAGCAGTGCGGGACCAGATTCTTATATTCCCAGGTCATCTGATCTGGCCAGCCAATCCCTGCTATCGACTTGTAGGGGCCCCACATGATGCTAGGAGGTACCAAAGACTCTCCTGCATGTTGATTGGCTGAGAAGAGAAAAGTCACCTAACATGCAGGAAGAGGAAGTTGCCATTTCCTCAAGGATTGCGATATGCTCGTCCAAGTATCGAGCATATGCGAATAACCTAATACTCGCACGAGCACCAAGCTCAGATGAGCATGTTCGCTCATTTCTAGTCACTAGCACATTTCCTCTCTGCTGCATCTGCAATGTTGTGGAGGATCTTTTTTTTTATAACTGTTTGTTGTATAAATACATATATACAATATAAATATATAAATACAATATAAATACATTGACAAGTGGTTAATACCTTTCCCCTTGTCAAAGTCACAGTCTGGCACTGTTAGTACTGATTAGACCAGCTCCAGCTGCTGTGAAACTGCAACTCCCAGCGTGCACACTAACTCGGTTCTTTTTGTAACACTCACAGAAGTGAAAGGAGGATTCTGGGAATTGTATTTTCAGAACATCTGGAGTGCCGGATGTTGCTGATCCCTGGATTAGACAGTGTCAGAGTGTGCAGGGACAAACCAAAACTGGTACCACCCAGTTGTCAATTTATTCATAAACTTCTAGCAGTAATAAAACGGCACAACATAAAATTGCAAGAACTGTTGTTCCAGAATTGTCATTTCACGTGAAATACAATTATTTACTAGAATAGACATGTCAGGTGTGATGACCGGTCCTCTTTAAGGACTACGGGAATTTTATTATTCCAGAAGGCACCACTAGAGGGAGCTTAGGAGCATACTGAATACAGTTTTTATATGCTTTTCAGCACTGAAATTGAAACACCAAGAAGGAAAACTCATTTATTGAATTATTGAAATCACAGGATCAATAGGCATGTTGGTGATATGCACATTAAAAAAAGGGAAATAAAATATTCAAAATATCTAGATTTATTCAGTATTTAGTATGAGCACTAAGCACAGAAATACACTCACTTACACAGCTTGCTCTTGAATGCACACAAATCATCAAGATCCACTTCTGGCAGTTCCCTTGGTAGTTGCCGACCAATGACGTCCCAAATGTGCTCAAATGGAGACAAGTCCAGAGTTGCTGGAGGCGATAGTAGCACATTTAGACCACACAGTAGAATGAGCAACATGCAGCCTTGTCCTGTTGAAAAAAATGCTTCTGGGCATTGCACAATCATCCCACATGACTTGATCCAATTTTTTTAGGCTGAAAAAAAATGTTGCTTTCAATCTGGCTTTCATGCTCACCGGACAGCATGGTGGCTCAGTGGTTAGCACTGGTGCCTTGCAACGCTGGGGGTCCTGGGTTTGAATCCGACCAAAAACAACATCTCCCTGTGTATGTTCTCCCCGTGTTTGCGTGGGTTTCCTCTGGGTACTCTGGTTTCCTCCCACACTCCAAAGACATATTAACAGGGAACTTAGATTGTGAGCCCTATTGGGTACAGTTGGAGGTTAATGTCTGTAAAGCGCAGCAGAATATGTCAGCAGTGACCTGCCACTTCCTCGGTTTGATGGCTCATCCTTTTTGTTGTTGCAAGAGTGTATATTGAAGTTAATATTATCACAGTATACAGGATGCTCCCTCTTGTGGTGGCTGAAGACAACCAGATTTTATCGCTAAAAGGGTTTTCCAAGACATTTAAGTATCTTGGTGAAAGCAGGACGTTTGATAAAATAACAGAATAAATATTACACATCTGAAATTTCTCCTACTGTTCTAGCGTTATCTGCTGGTCTCTGTTGCTGTCTGGCACTGATGATGTTACGACTACCCACAGATGACTGCAGCATTTCATCAGCGGAAAGTGATTAGCCGCAGCTGTCACATCATCACGGACAGCTACAAAGGCCAGCTGAAATGCCAGAGAGGTGGGAGAGTTTCTGTCATGTTCACATTCTGTGCTTTCTCCAATACATTTAAAAGTCCTGGACAACCCCTTTAACTCTATGTCTATGCAGAAGAATTGGATCTCTTTATCAGAAAAACAGTAAATACAGATGCCAAACTGGCGACCATCCAAGCATGGAGGAGATCCACACTGGGCATCCTTCTTAATATGTGTCATTCTTTCTTGAAGAATGAAGGCACTGGGTTATGAAGGCATAAATCCCTGTGATACATAAGATCACTGAAACAGAGAAATAGAAAACTGTGCATTATGTGGACAGGAAATGAAATAATACAATAATAAAACGTGAAGAGAAAGTTTCTGATGAGAATAGATTTACTCATTGCCTTTTGTGGCTGACGGAGGTTATATTTAGTCATCACTGTTCTACAGAGGATCACATTTTTGTCCATAGGGAATTTTTTTGCAGCCCAAAACCTAAATCTCTGCTCCCTCCCAGCCTTGACCTCAGAAGATACAGAGCTCTCCAGCCAAGTGATGGACTGGTTTATGCTTCTCAATATGGGAATAAAGGTTGCAGGGCGGTGCCAAAAATGGAATATACAGACAGAAAATTAGAAAGAGGATCTGATTGTTCCTGTGTTAGACTTAATAGTTGAATTCCTTATGAAATAACAATTCTGGAGCCAGCTTTTGTTGCATCTTGAAACTCTGCCTTTTACCATTCCTCTGTTATTCCTCTGCGAAATTTTTTTATAATTTTATGCTGTATAAACCTGGGGTGCATCTTACAGTCCAAAAATATGGGTAGTTAGAGCATTGCACATTACACAAATCAATGCAATGCCTTTCTGTGGGCATCTTTATCTAGATCTATAATAAGAACAATATAGCTGTCATACTGTTATCCCAATTTTACACCTACTATTATAGTGAGGATTACTTGGTAGATAATATCTTCCCATCACAGCATTAAAATGAAAATGGATTGCCCGTTAAGCAGGTCTTATTATTAGTGTTGACTACTTCAGAATAACAATATTTTTTAAATTAAATTTCAATGGTATAGTACTGTAAAAAAATTCTTAAAAATATGAACAAACTAAGCTCAGTCCGAACTTTGCTATTTTTTGGATGGCAGACGAATCCAAATCTTTCCTGTGCTTGTTCCGGATGAATCCACTAAAATGGTGTGTAGCGCCATTTTAGTGCAAGTTGGTTAGAAAAATACACTAGGGAGGAAGAGGAAGGGTTTTTTTTACATGACCCTGAGAGGAAGTGGGGGGGGAGGGATTGCTCTGATTGGCTCCCAGGCTGACAGACAGCTTGGATGAGTCAATCAGTGTAGCAGCAGGCAGGGAGGTGCCAGAAGTATCTATCCAGCCAGAAGTAGTAGTAGGGAGCAGCTGTCCCTGCTGGCTTTGAAAAGGCATTATAGTTGAGGAGAAAGAAGATGAGATTGTGTATTGGATGGCTCACTCCTCCTCTCAGTCGCAGCAGGATGACGTGGAGGTGACTTCAGAGTCCGACACTGTGCTGTGGAGCTAGAGGTCACAGCGTTCCTCCTGCTCCTCCCCCTTGCAGCCCCAAAGAAGGCTTTCAGTGGAGTCCTCCCAGTCTTCACTGCCCCTGCTTAGAGGGGCACCTTCCTTTTTAGGCACAAGAAAACCCCACCAGGACCTAAGGCAGTCAAGAAAGTCTCCCTGTTGCCGACTTGCGTCAGAGAAGTCAGCATTTGTACTGTCTGAGGAAGAGGTGGAGGAGGAGCCTGCAGACCCCAGACATAGCCGCTTTGGTAGTGATAGTAGTGGTGGCCCCTGTAGCCATGCTATTGGCATTGGGGTCAGCGACAGTGGTAGTAAGGAAAGAGTAGAAGAGGGGGGCCAAAGAACCCACAATGATATCCCACAGTCTGATAGAAGCAAATGGGAGGGTGAGGACTCCGATGACGATTGTGTGCTGGACAGGACCTGAGAACCAGATGAGGGTGCTGAGGAGGAGGCAACATCAGAGGAGGAGAGTGATGGCATCAGCAATGAAAAACAGAGGCTATGTACCTCCCAAAGAACAGCCAGGGCAACGTCTGCTTCGGGATCTGGTGATGCTGCTGACGCAGTAGGTGGTTTAGGCCAAAACTTTTCAGAGCTCTGCCAGAAGACAAAAACATTGCCTTGTGCAATGCAAAATAAAATGTGGGCAGGCAAATACAAACATAGGCACCACAGCTCTAATAAACCACATGAAGCAGCATCACCCCATCCCATGGGAAAACAGAGGTTCCCTCCTTCTCCCAGCCCAGCTTGAGGCAGCCAGACCGCATCCACAAGCAGTACAGTCTTCATCATCATCCCTTTCCATGTCTTAAATTTCTTTAAGGGGCAGCATAAATGTACATGATTAGGGCATCAATACGACATTTTGTCACAGTCCAGGAAATTTTGGGGCCTGCATCATGCTGCTAATGTCTGAGTGTCAGTTTCCATGTACTCATTTTCCACATGGTTGAAATATAAGAATTTTTTTTTTTGGGGGGGGGGGAGGTAGGGGGCGGGGATGCATCATGCCACTAATGTCTGAGGGTCAGTTTCCATTTCCACACGGTTGAAATTGACATTTTTTTGTGTGTGGGGGAAGGGGTTGAAACTTAAAAAATTTTTTTGAGAGGGGATTAAATTTCATGAGGCAGCATATGTATGTGATTACTGTATTAATACAGAAATTTTCTCATAGTACAGACAGGCTGAATGTGATCAACAGACCTCTCCTTGGCGCTGGTGCCCCATCTTGCCACTCTTCCTGTCTGCCTACCTGTCATCACGTTGTGTATGGCTGCTGCATGCTGAGGCCTGCATCATGCCACTTGCCAACCATCACGTTCCCCAAAGACACTCTTTTTTATCTCATAACACTGTGTGTATTTAAACATCATCTGCCCCTGATAAGGGACAATTTTTTAAAGCTTTGCAATATGGCAAAGCATGAGACGTGCCACGTGGTGTACGTTTACCCATAGCTATGTATGTCAGTGTCCCACAGACATCATTTACTATCGCTGTCATTGTGTTCCAGAGCTTGGGCAAAGGAAATGTTGGAAGAAAAAAAATGTATAAAAAATAAACAAAAAGAGATAACAAGTTTTCCTAAAAATGATGAGTGCTTGGAGGCTAGAGGGGGTTATACTGTATACCAACTTTCAGGGCAATGGGAACAACTGCGGTTTGGCCCAAATCGATTTGGGTTCGAACTGAACTTTTTCAAAAAATCTGCAAACTGGACCAGAAAAGAATCTCGACTGGTTTGCTCATCTCTAGTATTAATTCTTCAGACACATTAAAGGGTTTTTTTGTTTCTTTTTAAATGTGTTTGTGGACCTTGGATATGACATCATATGAAGCTACTTTGATTTGTAGTTTTGTAACAGCAAGGAGAAACCAGTGGCTCAGTAGTTAGCACTGGTGCTTTAAAGCACTGGGATTGTCGGCTTGAATCTGACGAACACGAACATCTGCATGGAGTTTGTATGTTCTCCGTGTTTTTTGTGGGTTTCTTCTGGGTGCTGTAGTTTCCTCCCACACTCTCAGAACACAGAATGTAGATAGGTTAATTTGGAATATAACATTCCTAATGGCTAGAGGACTAGCCAGCCCAGTGAAGGAGTCATCGAAGACATCCCTAGTGGTCTAGGGCACTAAAGGAGTTAATGATGCCATTCCTGGTGATCCATGACAGTGAAAGAGTTACTGACAACATTCCTGGTGGCTTAGGGCAGTGAATGAGTTGATGACATCCCTGGAGTCAGTAGTAAGGAGTAAATGATAACATATCTGTTGGTCTAGCATATTTTAGTGAACAGGTTATCTCCATGTGAAGTTTCCTACCCGTATTTAAGGCTGAAGGACATCATCTTAATGTTCCGTTTGTTGCTGTAGACTGCTCAGGCACAGAGATACATGATACACCCTCTGGCCAGAGTGATGTTGTCAGCCTGGCTTACGTCAACTCCTGCATCATCATCATGACAACTCTTCTGGAGGTTCATTTCACATCATAGGGGGCCTCAGGCGACACTCTAAGAGTTCCAGGGGGCAGCCATTTAGCCTCCTGCCAGGGGTGTAGCTATAGGGGGTGCAGAGGTAACAGTCACTAGCGGGCCCAGGAGCCTGAGGGGGCCAAAAGACCCTTGTGCCGCATAAGAAGACGCCAAAGGAGTACCTTTGTTGCAAGCTGGTCAAGTTACACCTCTGCCTGGATGGAAGGGGCTAGGTCAAGAATTTGGCATGGGGAGGAGGCATCTTAACTTTTGCCTCAGGCAGCATCAGGGGCGTCGCTAGGGCTTTTTATCCGGGGCTGGGGCCCCGAATCAAACTAACACTGCCCCGAACATCGGGAGACTGTTTGCTACTGCACTGCACTATTCACTTACTCCATTACACTGCCTGGGTGCTGGCGCCATCTAGTGGACTACAGACTGCAAGCCAGATCAGGGCACAGACGGAGCACACACAGCAGTCTAGAAGAAGGCTCCTCCTCCCAGCCTGCTCCCAGCCAGAGGAGCCGACACTGCTGTAAGTAAGAATTGCTAGTTAGAGCCCCCTACCCCCTCCCCTCTCTTATTCCTTGGCTCCTTGGCTAGCTGTGGTGCCTGTTAACCCTTACCCTCTTATCCACCAGCTTATGCAGCCAGACGTTCCCAGGGCTGGTGTAAAATGGTGCAGCTGTGTAGTCAGGGCCTAGGTCGGAGAGGGAGGGTTGTCAGGCTATGCAGTGCTTACACCTAGACAAGTTATGGTGCTCAGTCCTGCCTTGTGCTCCTCCTCTAGCTGCAGAACTGCCCTTGCAATTCATGATGGAGCCCCAGGAATCCTGCTTAAAAATAAGTGTGTAGTATGTGTGTGATGTGTAATATGTAATAGTGTGTGTGATATGTAATATGTAATGGTGTGTGATGTGTAGTATGTAATGGTGTGTGATGTGTAGTATGTAATGGTGTGTGATGTGTAGTATGTAATGGTGTGTGATGTGTAGTATGTAATGGTGTGATGTGTAATGTAATGGTGTGTGATGTGTAATATGTAATAGTGTGTGCGTGATGTGTAGTATGTAATAGTGTGTGTGATATGTAATAGTGTGTGCGTGATGTGTAGTATGTAATGGTGTGTGATGTGTAATATGTAATAGTGTGTGCGTGATGTGTAGTATGTAATAGTGTGTGTGATATGTAATATGTAATAGTGTGTGCGTGATGTGTAGTATGTTCCTGCATGTAATACAGGATGTATTAAATATATTTTATTTTGTACAGTGTATGGTGGCATCAATGCCTCTATATACTATACAGCACTTATTAAGATTGACCCTAGTGAAGATGAAGAAAGGGGTCTAACAGAAGCAGCAGAGAGCTGTACTCTGTCAGTCCTCTAGATCATCCGCCACAACCATTACTGTATTTGCCTTACATGCCGCAATCAGCATAGATTGGGGCATCTATGAATTGATAAGGAATAGAGATGAGCGACGTGCTTGTAACGAGCACTGTACCGCTTGGCTCCCCTGCGCTCGCATAGGCGCAGGCAGCCGCTTCCGTCCTCCTCACCCAACAGAAGCGGCTGCCTGTGCCCATACGAGCGCAGGGGAGCCGAGCGGTACAGTGCTCGTTACGAGCACGTTCGCTCATCTCTAATAAGGAATGTCTGGTTTTATCTTATAAAAAAAAACAGTACATGGCAGTGTGCGGGGGGAGGGTCGACTTAGAGGACTGGGCCATATTCACTGGGGCTTGGGCCCCGGATCTTTTGAGACCCTAGCAACGCCCCTGGGCAGCATGAAGGCTATGTTCTTCCCTGCCCTTGGCCACAAAGCACTGAGGGAAGGGGGGCCCAATCTGAACTCTTGCACAAGAGCCATGAGCCTTTAGCTACAACCCTGCCTCCAGTCCTGGACTCCTGTACAGCCTTAAATGCAGTCACATTACTGTATTCAGAGCAGTGCAGGGATGGAGGCTAAATTGTGGGATTTATTGTGCATCGCAGCTTTCTCACATTTTTTTTGCTGCAATTTGCAGCAAAAATAGTAATACAACTGCTATAAATAATAATACAGTCATCACTGTATTGGGGAGATGCTAGAAGAGCTTTAATGAATAGTTGGTCTCTCCTCTTTTTTGCCATAAGGGCCATCAGACGTGAACCTTTATTGCCATGAATATACATCTTATGTTTCGTGTATAGGTACGCCTTAATATTAAGTAGTTGGTTTAGCTTCTCCCTCATAAAGGTTAGTTCCGCTAGGGATTGGACGGCCAATGATTGTTTATGTAACCTCTCCAGTCTTGTTATGTTAACCATTAAGTCATCCAATTCTTGTCTCCTTTGCTTTTTCACAAATGAGCATAATGAGATTAATTCACCCCTGATAACAGATTTGTGGGCTTCCCAGAGTACTGTGTGAGGAACTGGAGACGTTGTATTTTCACAGAAATAACATTGGATCACCATCTCAATTTTTTGTTTGTGGGAAGGGTTACGTAAGATAGAATCGTTAAATCTCCAAGAGAATTCCCTAGGTGGGAGTGACTCAACTGTAATAGACAGAGACTGGAGCGTGGTCTGAAATCACAATATTCCCTATACTAGAAGACCTTAGTAGATATACATGTGCTTGTTACATGATCAAAGGCCCTTAAGCAACCAAAAGACTCAATGAGGTAATGGAGGAGAACATGGAGAAACAGTACATAAGTGTAAATGTATAAATGTGTGTGCCTTTATCTGCTTTTATACTAAGGAAAGTTAAGGAACAATGCTCAGCACTACTCCTGATGTCCTGGCTCTTATCAGATACAGGATGGCGTGTTGGGTGGGTTCTCAGTGGCTAGGCATTTTAGGGTTTGCTAGCCCCTATCCCCTTTATTAGACATAGTTAGGACAGGAGACCTGGTTCGGAAATCAATCCGTCTGAGATTGTGAACATCCGATCATCGCTGACATATCGTATATTCCAAGCAGATGATGCCAAGAACAGACCACCTGCAGGGCACCCACATAGCGTTCACAGCGATAGACCTACTAGACCACCTGGTGGGTAAGAACATGCTGCTTTTTTATTATCCCATTGGGCTGCGACTTTGTCGAGATATTTATATTAATTGCATTTGTAGGGCCACAGGGTGTGGATTAGTTATTGTGCTGTACCTGTAGGCGCATTCCCTTGTACTGTGATTTTAGTATTCATTCTTTGGATTGATTTGCTTCTTTTATGCTTTTTAAGCTTTAATAGTAAAAGTTAAGTATAAATACGCCTCTCTTTTTGGATGATGTGTCTCCCACAGATGCAGTCAAAATATTTGGTGTCAAGGTAACAGCGTTTTGGGCCCTTTCGTGCAGTGACGTTGCGCAATACACTTGTGGATTTGATTAGTCACTAAATTCCTCTGTGCAGAACCCGGAAAGCTCTGTATGGAAGGGATTAAACAGAGGAGGGAATAATGGCACTTAACAGGAAAGATAAACTGTTGAGAGCAAATGTAATGATAAAGCCATAAATCAGAAGGGAATAAAGTGACCGATCCAATAGTTTATATCATAGAAGGAGTGGTTGAGATGATAAAAAATGGGAGAAAGGAAAAGGGAGAACCTATTATCAGAAAAATGTAATCTGGATTCTCATTGGTCCATATGGGCATTAAAGCCACTTTAGACATAAAGATTTAGTTTACAGTATTGATAGGGAAATCTAGACCGCAGGTATCATTAGGTCCTAAATAAAATATGAAAGAGTTGATTTTTTTGTTGTTAAAGGGGTTATCCGATATTTAAAATATCCCCCCCAATGCCCAAGCTCCTTCTATGGATTATACTTACCTGCTCTCAACACCAGGGTCGCTCTGGATCCCTGCACGGCCGCCGCTGGATTTCCTCGTCGCGCAGATCAAAACATCCGGAGACGGGGGAACAGCCAATAGCAAGATGTGACGGTGACCAGCCTCAAGGGGGCTCATCCTCGTCACAGCCTGTTATTGGCTGGTCCACCCATCGCCGGATATTTTGATCCAAGAGAATGGGAGATGCAGCGGGTACCAAGGAGCAGGTAAATCTAATTCATACAAGGGGCCGGTCATGGCAGGGGGGGATTTTAGATATCAGATAACCCCTTTAATACCTTGAGAACCAAGCTATTTTGGCCAAGGATTGGACAATACTTTTTGGTTATGTCTTCTTCATATTCTTAAAGCCAGGAAGGACACCCAGTGATCAGCTATAATCTGAAGAGGAACCATGCAGCAAGTGAGCAATTTCCCTGTAGCACCACCACAGAGGAAATGAAGTATTACAATCAATGTGCAGTCCATGTAATGCAGAGTTCTCCAGAGAGAAATGCTCTTTATAGCTGCTTTTTGCTTCATATAATTGATGGAAGTTTTGAATGAAGGACTTAATTCTATTAGATCAAAATGCCATAATAGGCTGCATGAAAATATGATTCCTACACGAGGCAACCTCTTTAAGGACCGCATGTTTTCATTTTCTGATTACTTAGCTGTAGGAGGTTTTGTTTTTGGCATTTTTAGCATTTTCTGGGTTACATAAGTTAGTATTTGATTTCCATTTTTTTACAGCATTCCCTCATTCCCTATTATAACAAATTCATTTAATTGTACCTGTCCTTCTGGATATAAGGATAGCAAAAATGTTCTTTTTCTAAATATTTTGCAGTAACATCTTAGTTGAGGATTGCCCCCCATCCTCAATGTTCTGATTGAGGGGGCCAAATAGGAGCAAGAGTGATTTGTTAAAGTATCTCATTTTAGGGTTCGTTCACATCACCATTTTGTTTTCCATTCTTATATTTTGAGCATCCATTGTGCTCATTTTGCATCCGTTTGTGTCAGTTCAGCCAGAGATCCGTTATTTTAATGGGAGAAAGAGTCTTGTGTACATTTTATTTTTCTGTTCTGATGGATCAGAAGAACATAAAACAAAACGGTGATGTGAACAAATCCTTACAAGCAAATTGTGAGTTAAGTGATTCCTCCTTCTGTCCAGACACCCAATAGGAACATGATGCTGTAAAAGCAGCTCTTACTATCTCTGCTCCACCTTCTCTTGCTATGAGACCCTGGTCCCTTCTCACTGATCTTTGATTTAGTAATTTTAATAACTATAGTTTATTTTTCTGGATGAACTCATAGAAGCCACATTATAAGACACCTGTCTATTTCGCATAAAAGTCGGGAAATAATATACATTATGGAGCTTGAATCCCCCAGAGAACTTTTCTCCCTTATGTTTTGAGAAAACTCTACCAGCTGTTCATGTAGTTAATTCTTTGTGAACAAGTAAACTTCGCTGACCTTGTGGAGACCTCTGCACTGGGCTTTTAGCCCTCTAAGATATTTTTGGCAGAAATCTTACAAATAAAAATATCCACTGGCTCTGACTTCTTTGGGCCTGGGACAAAGCCTTGTAAAATACAGAGTCAGTCTGACTTTAATTACGTCCAATGATAAAGTGAAGCAACACGTGCAACGTGGACTACAGTCTACTACCGTGCTAAACTTGTGCTAATTCAATTTTCACCTGTGGTAAGATTTATTGGTCATGGAGGCCATCAAAAAAATCCTCCTGCAAGAAGGCTATGATTATCATCCCTGTCCCCCATCAAACCTCTGTAATATTTTCTACCAACTTTTTTGTACTATGAAGGAACAGATGTAAGAGGGTTGACAATGTTCTCCATCCTTTTACAGGTATGCTGAAGTACTAGTTTAGTTGATACGGGTTCCTGTTGAACTTGTTATGGTGTCTCTATTAGCCATGTTGAACTGTTGGACTGTTATGTGCCCAGGGCAGTTTCTAGGGAATTTTACCAACAGGCCGAACATTAAAAAAGCGCGCCCCCCCCCCCAATCAAATAACACTGACTTAAACAACGTTGCATAGCAGGCACAGGTCAGTAGCCACGACAATGAACAGTGTTCTTTGAAAGCAGCACTTGTCTAGGAATAGAAAGAAGCACATGCTTTTTTTTTTACCAGAAAAGGTTTTTTTCTGTCCATGGACTGCCTGATATTGCAGCTTAGCTCACTTCTGTTGAATGGAACTGAGTTACAATCACATCCATATCTCATCATAGGTAAGGTTGGTGGAGTTTCTAATCATGGACAACCATTTTATATATTTCTTTAAACACTTATGCAATAGATTCTTTTCTTACTGTGCAGTTTATGTTCTTTAGATGATGCCGTCCAGTTGGTGTAGTTAAGTTGCTGCAGATCTGTGTTTCATCTCCTGATACAGAACAAGAAAG
>ONZH01011232.1:82500-152173 GCA_900303285.1 Rhinella marina
TGACAAAGTAATTCATCCCAAAGCGAAACTTTTGTAAAATTCGGCGAAGCAGCCGAATCGAATTTTTGAGAACTGCGCTCATTTCTTTATTGTACCTTTAAAACTGCGGCATGCAGCTGGACTGAGGTCAGGGGTCACACGTGCAGATGCTGTAGTGTTGTGCCACTCATGTCGTGTTCTCTGTGGGGCCAGGTTATAAACAGAAGGAGCAGGTGTGGATGGCACAAGGATTTGGATCTGTGGTTGGAGCTTGGCTAAACAGGAACAATACTGGCAAATGGGCAAAAATTATCACTACTTAACTAGTAGATCCAGTGCCGCTGCTCTTGTGGCTGTAGATCAAATAATGAAAGACTCATACTTGCCTAATTCTCCTGGTTCTGTGCCCTGGTTCCTACTCCTGTTCCACCATCTTCTGGTCTGTGGCTTGTTTATTTCCAGCTTTGTATGGACATGGATACATTCACCTCACCGCTGAAGCTAATGGCTGGCTTCAGCATTGATGTCTCCCCAAGCAACATATCATTGCTGGGTCATGTGCCGCTTTGGGACAAGTCACTGCAGAAGCCAATGATTGGCTCCATAGGCGCACATGATCGTGTTGTTAATCAACCAGAAGTAAACAAGTCGGGGTCCAAAGACGGTGAAACTAGACCCAGAGCAGTAGGGAGCAGATAAGTATGGATCTTTCATTTGGTGATCCACGGTAGGGACCATAATTAATTAGTTGACAATTTCCTGAAAATCACTTTAAGTAGTTAAATAAAGAAACTTACTGTATCCACAATAGGAGAATCATTGGGAATCCTAGAAGTAAAAGGGGTGAAATAATACGATACTGGTGAGACAGAATGTTGTGGAAAGGGAATTACAACAAGGAGAATGTTATGACACTTATAGGACCTCGTCTGTGAAGACTTAATGGGATGCATACAATATTAGGTTCATCTGGAGAATGCAGCTATGAGAAGTGGGGCCCATTGGATCTTCTCCAGGACAATACAATGAGAACGGAGCATTGCAGCAAAATCACCTAACAACTACAACATTCTTCAGTTTTCAAAAAGCTTCAAATCTTCAAGTTTCCCTAAGGCAGAGCTAGAAAACAAAGCCGTTCTGTGCACAAGGAGAACAAAGCAATTAACAATGTCTCTTGAAGCCAACAAAAAACCATCCTATTCACCTTCTTTATAAATTTTTTAAAGCAGCACTGCACTTGTTTAGAATGTGTCTTTCCTATTCCCTCATGGTATAGTCTGAATATACTGTACTAGTGTATACATCATTTGGGGATCCATGGGCCTATCCTCCACCTATATCATACTTGCCAACTATGTGTACCTCATAAAGTTTTTGGACATAGGCTACACTACCTTTTTACAGACCACTCCCATTTTATACTCCTCTTTGTAGCTACCCTAATTCCTGCCCACCTGGCATGCAGCACCAATCAGTTGCCACACCAGTTGAGTACTCCTATCTCCTGGTCATTGGCACCCTACAGAGCCATGACGGGCAAGAAGTGTAGAGAAGTGCCTCCACAGTAACAGAAGGCGGGCTCGTCATTCTAAGGGCACGCATTACATTGCAGTTCAGTACCGAATCCCTGTATTAAGCAAAGCAGCAGACAGACTGGGGTTCTTTGGGCCTCCCAGAAGAAATTGTTCTAGAGGCCCAAACCTTATATCATCAATAAAGTCTAATAGATTTTCATTCAAAGAAATAGACCCTAGTGGCAGGTGATTGTCTCCAAAGGCAGTTTCTAGTGTTTTTTTTTTCTACTGGACCTTTGGGGCCCACTATGGTATCAGAAACTGATCGCACCAGAGGATCCTCTGGTAATCTGGTGGGCCATTCTGACCTTGGCAGCAGATAAATTTAACAGGGATAGCTAGGAAGCATCTGTAGAGTGTGCAATATGGAGGTACCCCCCTTCCCATCAATCATAGCTGTGCCCAGGGCAGCATAATTTACCACACCATTGTGTCCAGTGAAAAACATGTATACTGCTAGACAGGAGGTGAAGTGGAGTCCAAAGTGGACTGTGTTTGCCTCATACAACCAAATGGATAAGAAGAGGCATACTGTACATTTATATGCCGTTTTTATGTATTCAAACATATGCCCTGAGGTATCTCCCAGGGAATATGAACCATCTCGCTAGCGCCACCTTCAGAAGCATTGCCAATAAATCTCCATACACAGCTGGTCTTTTTAAGGAAAGCCACAGTGATATTATCATTCTATAGACAAGGCATTTTATAACTAAGGCCGTTACTAGTATCATGTACAGCTATGCGCTGCCTGAAGTCCGCCAGGCCCCATCACTATAATGGGGACCAGCGAAGATCCGGCCGCAGCACAGCAAATATGCCAAGAGGTGGCCAGACACAGCTGCTTCTTGGCATATTTTCGGTGCTGCGGTCAGATCTCCTCCTCCCTATTATAGTTAAAGGGGCCGGACGGACTTCAGGCAACTCACTTCTGTACACAGTAGTTACAGTCAGATCTGGCAGGCTGTTCCCCTGCCAGAACAAGTAACACTAGTGTGAAACAGGCCTTAGACATAATAAGAAATATACCTTAGTGACAGGGAATTGGCTGCAAAGTCAGCACCAAATGGGTTTATCTTCTGCTGGAACTCTTGGGTCCATTACTATGTCAGATGACCCACTTAAGCATCCTCTGGAACTCTGCTAGGCCAGCCCTGGTGGTTAGTTAGAAACTTTTCTGGAATGCCCATTCCATTATTTTATTTATAATCTTAATCACATTATAAATTGTATTACATAAAATGGTCTATCATAACATGTGATGCTTCCTCCACATGATTAGAAATAAAATGATGGAACGAGCATTTTTGGAAAAATGTTTCCTCAACATTTTGATGAAATTATTGTTTTGTTAATGCAGCAATCCTATGTTAGCTGTCGCCAAAACAGCTGCTTGTGTGATAATGACTGTTATCTGCATGGACCATGCCAAATATCTCAGCCATGCCCTATTCAAGTGAATGGGGCAGAGCTACATTACTAGACACCACCCATGAACAAGAGTAGCGCTGTTTCCTATAAGGAAGTAGCCATGGTTTTCTAAATCTTATATAGAGATGAGCGAATCATGCAAAATTTTATTCACTGAACATTCGCCGAACTTTTCCTAAGATTCGTATATTCAACGAATAGATTCGTTGAATTTGCGTACAAAATATGCGTAATTATATGGCTTTTAGCGAACATTCACGCACTAATAATGAACGTTCAGGTAAAAAGGTACGCAACCTCTTTGAACATGTGCATACGAAAATGACGGGCTTTGCTGAAGAGGAATGGTGGAGCAGGAGGAATGCTCTGAGTCTGACCCCTGGCTTCATATGGATACTGTATCAGCAGATGTCAGCAGATCATCCGGCTGAGACTGAGATGAGCGTGCCATCCATTCCACTACCTCATCCACTTTCTCCTCCACTACAATTTTGCGCCTTGGTGGGTTAGCCTGGTGAAACAACGGCCAAGTATTGCGAATACTACTAGTAGATGCTCCGACAGGTCCTTTGGCACTTCTGCTCTGTGCCACCTTCTCCTTTTTTTTTAGAGCTCGAGGTCTGGCTGGAACTGGACCCCTTTTGCTTATCCATTTCAGACATTTTTCAACTCACTCTGTGGCCCTGCAGCTGGTCTTTGTCCCTGTCTCTCCCTATCTCTCCCTGTCTCTCTTTTTACCTGCCTGATTAATTACTAGCCCTGAACTGGCCCTGCAGTATCCCTGATATGTGTAATATGGATTCCCAGAGCAATTACACCCCAATTTTTACAAAACAGGTCTCAGAGTCTCAGAACTTCACACACAGGGCTTCTGCTCGTCCCAGCAGTCGCAGAAGAAGTGATGCGTCACTGGCTTACCAAGTCTGAGCCAATCAGAGCAAGCCCTGCCCACTAGGTCAGGTGACCGCTTTCTTCCCGGGCTTTTGCACACGATAAACGAACTAACAGTAAAATTTTGCTAATGAATTAAATTCGTACGCAACAGTAACTTATACGTAGCAATAGCGTATAATTTATAGGACAAACTACGTAGCGAATGTGTACAAAGCCAAAGCGAATCACCTAATATTCGGATTCGCTTCGCAGCTAAAAATTTCCAAGATTCGATACAAATCAACGAATCGGCGAATAGATTCGCTCATCTCTAATCTTATACTATCCCGTTAAGTTTATCCAATCAATTTATCGTTCTCTGCAGCAGGAGGTGAGTGTGTTGACTTCGATGAGGGCAGTGACCTGCCCCAAAATGCAGGAGAAAGGAACTACCCCAGTAGAAATAGGCAATGATGTGAAGACCAGAGAAACTTATGTCTATATCCTAATTGGCAGTGATAGTTTCCTTATTTGTAACATTTGTGGAATTGTAGATATCCAGATATATTGGATTATATCACAGTCATGTAATAAATCTTGCCTGCAAGGGGAGAAAATTGAAATCATCTTGAATCCATAATTCTTGCATAACATACTGATCTATTATAATAGGTTAAGAATAGAGATGAGCGAATCATTGAAAAAATTATTCGCCGAACATTCGCCGAAGTTTTCCTAAGATTCGTATATTCGCCGAATAGATTTGTTGTATTTGCGTACAAAATATACGTTATTATGTGCTATTAGCGAACATTCGCTCACTAATAACGAACGTTCATTTACAAAATGTACGCAACTTCTTAGAAGACGTACGCATGAGCGTACAAATAGCTTACGAATCTCAGCGTACTATTGTCTAAGCGATTACGTAATACGCAGGCACGTACGAGGAGAGGCTGCGGCGTGCACTCCTCAGAGGCAGAGCGAATATTCGAGACATATATATGGTAAAGTGCAAATACATTATTATAGGTATAATATAAAATGTTAAATATCACCTACCTAGTATGCTCACGGACACATTTAAGTCTCTTTTCTTCTGACACTTGTCATAGAACTGGAGCAGAGTCCCAAACTCAGTTGCAATTTGTAATCCACATAGGTAAAATTGTAATCCAAATGGGTAAAAAAAAAAAAGCTGCAAAGGTTCCTTAAAAAACCCTCTTTCAAGGGGCTCCACAAATAACCTGAAAAGGGGGAAAAAGGGATGAGGCGCACGAATGCGCAACTTAATTTCCTGAGTTGCCTTGTCATCCTCCCGCGCTGGAGAAAGGGGCGGAACTACCAGGGAGGAGTCTGCATCTCTGAATTGAATTCGTACGCAACAGCGTATAGAGTAACTACCAGGGAAAAGTCTGCATCGCTGAATTGAATTCATACGCGACAGTGTATAGAGTAAGTAAATTATACGTAGAATAGCGTATAATTTATAGGACACACTACGTAGCGAATGCGTCCAAAAGCAAAGCGAATCACCTAATATTCGGATTCGCTTCGCAGCTGAAAAATCCCAAGATTCGATACGAATCTACGAAGCGGCGAATAGATTCGCTCATCTCTAGTTAAGAACATTGATGGAAATATACATCATAGTTTAATGTTTCCCACCTTTTGGATTAAGTCTTTCCTGGTGAAGTTCTCCTTTTGATATCATGCAGAGTATCAAGCACCGTACAGCAGCTAATTATAACCATCAAGAAATGGATCAAGCCACCACTGGTCCAGCGGAGAACTGAAATGGCTGGAAAAAGGAGCCCCCGCACCTGTTACTGGCAAGGACTAAGGGCTATATTACATTAAAAGATCAGGCAGACAATTGTCGATAAGGAAATGTTCCTTCCCAGGATTCACCTGCTCATTAGTGGAGGAGACCATTGCTATTACATGTGGCAATCTCCACCAAAGTATGGGGAGGAGTGATCGTTAATATTATCACTCGTCCTCATACTGACTTGTTTGCCTGCAGCAGATCGTGATTAAACAGCACATTCTGGTGCCTCCAAATGATGATTTTTAAGTGTGCTTAAAAATCTGGATTGGCCGATGAACAAGAGTTTGCTCGTTCATCAAGTAATCAGCGGCAGTATTACACTGCCAGATCATCGCTAATGAGCGTTTCTACAAACGCTTGTCAGTGATGATCTGGCCAACTATCGGCCAATTTGTAATACTAGCTTGAAGCCTGTATTACACTGGCCAATTGTCAGCAAGTTCATCATTAACGATCCTTCACAGGAAGACTCTTTAGCGATGATCTGGCAGTCTAATACTGCTGCCAGTTACCCAATGAATATGCAAACGCTCGTTCATTGGTTAATCTATATTTTAATCTTGTTTAAAAATCATAGTTTGCCGGCAGCAGATTGTACTGTTTAATCACGATCTGCTGCCGGCAAACAACTGGACAGCATGGGGACGAGCAATGGCATAATGATCGCTCCTCCCCATGCTGTGAAGATTGCTGCATGTAATAGCAGTGGTCTTCTCCACTAACGAGCAGGCGATTGCCGGGAAGGAACACTTCCTTCACGACAATCGCCTGCATGTTCTGGCTCTCTAATACAGCCTCAAGTCAGCTACTAGATCAGACAACTCTTTAAGAGGGCCCATGTGATCTGGGTAATTAAGCTGCAAAGTTATTAAGCCAGTAGTGTAATTATAAATTGACACATTGTCACATCTAGGCCCTAATGCGTAAGGCAGGGACCCACTCTGCTACACAAGAAATAATCATTATTTCTCTGTACTATGACAGGACTGTTTGCATTACCTCTTCGCCATGTTTATTACATACAAAGCTGTGAAATCCCTGTGTGCATGATCCTTGTATTATGACATGTTCATTATGTTTGTGGTTGATATCACTGTGTTTGCTATTGCTATTCCATGATATATGTTGTGATACATATTCGCTGTTATTTAGTATACTGTGACATTGCTATGAGCACTAACCTTTAGAGATGAGCGAACGTGCTCGTTACGAGCACTGTAGCGCTTGGCTCCCCTGCGCAATGCCCGCAGGCATTGCGGATCCGTCCTCAGCTGTGTGTAAGTCAATGGGGACAGATCGTATGGTATGACACTCATACCAAACGGATCCGTCCTCCTCACCCGACTGAAAGTCAGTGGGGACAGATCCGTTTGGTATGAGTGTCATACCAAACTGATCCGTCCCCATTGACTTACATGCAGCTGAGGACGGATCCGCAATGCCTGCGGGCATTTGTTCGCAGGGGAGCCGAGCGCTACAGTGCTCTCTACTTATAATTTGATGTTATTATGATACTTTTTTTCTGTAATGTGACAAGATTGTGTTTAGTATCCATGTGGTGGTATATAATTGTGCATTATCCATGTTCTGTGGCATAACTTACTATTCCTCTGCAGAATGTAGGATTTTCAGAGTACAGAGTTTTGGGCATACCCAAAACCAAGTCTCCTTGTCAAGCCAAGAGTGAAGTAGCCAGAGTGCCCTCTGTCATTACATTTCCGAAGGACCAACAATTAAAGCCAGTTCTACTGGGAACTAGAAAGATGTAATCTCAACCATTCTGATAGCTCATAGCTATGGACCAGGGGCGTAGCTATAGGGTGTGCAGAGGTAGCAGTCACTACCGGGCCCCGGAGCCTGAGGGGGCCCAATGACCCTTGTGCCGCATAAGAAGACACACAGAGCACTAAGGGAAGGGGGGCCCAAGCTGAACTTTTGCACCAGGGTCCATGAGTCTTTAGCTATGCCCCTGCTATGGACTGTTATCTGGACTGGAGTGTTCATCTAAACTGCATGCTAGTACTGTAAGCACAGATAATTTCTTCCACTTTTTCCTCTTCTCCTCTTCCCACATTTGCTGGTCCATATAAATGGTGGTTACTAACCCTAACTTTTCAAGCCCATACAACTATTTTAATAACATAGTTTATAGTTTATTTTGTATGTATGGAAGAGGTAGAAGATTTTTTTTTTATTTTCTAACCCTAATGTCTCATTCAGATGGGTGCACCATACCGGTCTTTAACTTTCCATATTTTGAATGTGGCACCTGGATACCGTAGCTGTTCTACTAAACTGAAGTTATAGCAGTGTAGGGATCTATGGTACTGTCAGCTTGGTTCAGTAGAACCACAGGGCGTCTAGGTGTCACATCCGGAGTATGATTAGTTAAAAACAGGTGCAATGGGGTAGATTTACTATTGAAAACATGCCAGTTTTGCATCACATTTAGGCCTCATGCAGACATCCGTGGAGCACAGTCCATGAAAACCCGGACTGTGCTCCTGCTGAGTGCAGGAGCGCACTGCGTCATTGGTTGCTATGACGCAGTGCTCTTCATGCTGCAGCCGTTATGATCTATACCAGTGTATTACTGTACAGCGGCGGCGGCATGAAGTGCATGACGTCATAGCAAACAATGACGCCGTACGCTCCTGCAATCAGCAGGAGCACAGTCCGGGTTTTCACGGACAGTGCTCCATGGATGTCTGCATGAGGCCTTACAACTGTTTACCACACTTTATAAGCTTTTTTGCGCCATGACTGGCATTGGGCATGGCTTTGTAGAATGGGATTTAGCTTCTCATAAAAGAGGCGTGGCCTAAATGCACCTCTGTGTGCCAAAATTTTGGCGTATTTTTAGAATAAAGCTACACCAACTTGGTGGTGTAAACACAGACTAGACAGGCTTTTTTTTAGCACGGACAAAATTTTGTCCCACAAAAAAAAATTCTGCTGTAAATCTGGCGCAGGATTTACAATACTTAAAATTTATAGAGGTCCATCCTCTAAAATATTAGACAAAAAAAATGTCTAATATTTAAATTGCGATTCATATTCTTAGGAAGTGTAAAGTACATCACTATTAGTAAATTTACCCCAATAAGTCAGAAATGAGAACTAACACTCCCATAGTACTTTGAAGTTATAGGGGCTCGACTACTATGTTACAGGAAAAACATTGTGCCGGGGAGTACACTGTCACTTTAAGGCTGATAAAAAAAAGCTTTTAAAGAAGCTAAAAGTAACAAAAATTATTTACACCCTTGACATGTCCTATAATAATATCCGGGCTGTACTTACAGTGTTTTTGCTGCCCTAGATATTGTACAGTTCTCAATTAAAATTCTGCCTTAGATGGCAACATGCCCCAGCATAGCATCATGTCACTTTATTTATGTCCCTTTTTATTATCCTATTTCTGCATCTCATTTTTTCCATAGAAAATTGCTGAACAAATGATTCTTGGAACCTCTAATTTATTAATTCTTTGTGGAATAGCTTATTTTACAATAAATACAATTAATGCAATGCCTGTGCTGCTGCATGGCAAAAGAGCTGAATCTGGGAACTGCCAATGTAAAAGCAAATTAAGACTATCTTTACAAATCAATTCTTCTGAAGCATTTCTTTTCTTTTCTTTTTCCAGTGCGTGCGCTGAACCAGCTCCTGTGTGACTTCATGGCCAGGCTTGAGTATGTCTCGACAGCCTGGACCTTTCAGTCAGTGGTGGGGGCACGGCATGAAGGGCAGTCCGCGGAGCATCTGGGATCAACGATGTGAAATGGCACCGCCCTTGTTGCTCCTAAGGGGTCATTTGCATGTTATAAAACATCAATTTTCGCAAGAATGCAGGCACCTAGGAAGATGGGACCAAGACCATGATGTTCAACTGTCAAGCGAACATGTCTCAGATGAGAGTTTTATTGTGACATATCTGATGACATAACCTCTTTAACCCCTTCATGACATAGCCATTTTTCACTTTAAGGGCCAGGCCAAATTTTGGAAATCTGACATGTGTCACTTTATGTGGTAATAACTTTGGAACACTTTTACTTATCCAAGCCATTCCGAGATTGTTTTCTCGTGACATATTGTACTTCATGACAGTGGTAAATTTGAGTCAATATAAATCACCTTTATTTATTAAAAAAAAAATCCTAAATTTTACAGAAAATTTGGAAAAATTTAAATTTCTCTGCTTTTAAGACAGTGATTCCGCACAAAATAGTTATTACTTTACATTTCCCATATGTCTACTTTATGTTGGCATCATTTTGTAGATGTAATTTTATTTTTTTAGGACACTAGAAGGCTTAGAATTTTAGAAGCAATTCTTAAAATTTTAAAGAAATTTTCCAAAACCATTTTTTAAGGACCAGTTCAGTTCTGAAGACACTTTGTGGGGCTTACATAATAGAAACCACCCGAAAAAGGACCCCATTTTAGAAACTACACCCCTCAGGGTTTTCAAAACTGATTTTACAGACTTTGTTAACCCTTTATGTGTTCCACAAGAATTAAAGGAAAATGGAGATGACATTTTTAAATTTCACTTTTTTGGCAGATTTCCCATTTGAATCCATTTTTTCACACACCAAGAGTAAACAGCCAAACAAAACTCAAAAACTATTACCCTGATTCTGCGATTTACAAAAACACCCCACATGTGGTCGTAAACTGCTGTATGGGCACACGGCAGGGCGCAGAAGGAAAGGTGCGCCAGATGGTTTTTGGAGGGCAAATTTTGCTGGACTGGTTTCTAGACACCATGTCCCATTTGAAGCCCCCCTGATGTACCCCTACAGTAGAAACAACCAAAAAGTGCATGTATTTTGGAAACTAAGGGATAAGGTGATACTATTTTGGGTTACATATGATTAGGCTTTGTTAGGCAAGGTAACCAAAAATGGCTGTTCTGGCACAGTTTTTATTTTTTGTTTTTTACAGTGTTCATCTGACAGGTTAGATCATGTGCTATTTTTATAGAGAAGGTTGTTACGGATGTGATCAAATATGTCTACTTCTTTGTTTGTTTGTTTCAGTTTTACATAATAAAGCATTTTTTTGTGTCTCCATTTTCTGAAAGCCATATTATTTTTATTTATTGGGCGATTGTCTCATATAGGGGCTCATTTTTTGCGGGATTACATGACGGTTTTATTAGTACTATTTTGGGGTACATATGACTTTTTGATCGCTTGGTATTACACTTTTTGTGATGTAAGGTGACAAAAATTGTTTTTTTTGGCAGTTTTTTTTTTTACAGTATTCATCTGAGGGATTAAGTCATGTGATATTTTTATAGAGCTGGTTGTTATGGATGCGGAGATACCCATTATGTCTACTTTTTTTAAATTTATTTCACTTTAACACAATAAAAGCATTTTTGATACACAAAAAATCATTTTTTAGTGTCTCCATAGTCTGTGAGCCATAGTTTTTTATTTATTGGGCGATTGTCTCTTGTAGGTGCTCATTTTTTGCGGGATGAGATGACGGTTTGATTGGTACTATTTTGGGGTAAATATAACTTTTTGATCGCTTTGTATTGCACTTTTTGTGATGTAAGGTGACAAAAAATGGCTTTTCTGGCACAGTTTTTATTTATTTTTTTAGGGCATTTACCTTTTGAGGGAAGAATGTGATATTTTATAGAGCATGTCATTAGGGACACAGCGATACCTAATATGTCTATTTTTTTAAAAAATTTATTTGGGTTTTACATAATAAAAGCATTTTAGAAAAAAAACATGTTTTTGTGTCTCCATTTCCTGAAAGCCATATTTTTTTCATTTTTTGGGTGATTGTCTCATGTAGGGGTTCATTTTTTGGGGGATGAGGTGACGGTTTGATTGGAACTATATTGGGGTACATATGACTTTTTTGATCTCTTTTAATACCTTTTTTTGAAAAGCGATGTGGGCAAAATTTCAATTCCATCATAGTTTCTCTCTCTTTTTTTATGGCATTCACCATGCAGGGAAAGTAATATGATTGGTTTATAGATCAGGTTGTTACAGACGTGGTGATACCAAACATGTCTAGTGTATTTTATTTCTTTAATGTTTAATCAATTATTATGTGTGGATATAGATTTTTTTAACTTTGTTTACTTTTTTCACTTTTTTTTTTTTTTACACTTTTTTGACCCAGACCCACTTGGTTCTTGCAGATCCAGTGGGTATGATGTCTCTATAATACACTGCAGTACACTGTATAGTGTACTGCAGTGTATTTTCTCTCACAGTAAGCCTGATCAGGCTCCCGCCTTTAGCAGGAGCTTGATCAGGCTTAGCTATACCATGGCAAGCTGGACGCCTGTGAAAGCGTCCGGTTGCCATGGTACCCGCCAAGAATCGGGTCGCTGCAAGGGCACATCAGCGACCTGATGGGAGAGGGAGCTCCCTCCCTTTTAACCCCTTCCATACAGCGGTCCCTATGGACCGCAGCATGGAAGGGGTTAAACGGCTGACATCGATGCCTGCAACTCTGCCAACCACTCGCCCATCCTGGCTGATGATCGTTAACAGGCTGTCCCCTATGCTTCCCTTTCTTATTAAAGCAGACCAAACTGGGTTTGTAGCTGGGAGACAAGTATCTGATAACACCAGAAGACTTGTGGACCTCTTTAACTATGGAGAAGATAAAGAAAGACAACGTGTACATCAGAGGACACGTCAATGGATGTACGAGATATGTAGTGCTGTATTACCCTACATGTTTTTGTAGCTCTGTATTTAATGTTTTCCAAGTATGTCTTTAACAGTAGGGCTGGAGGGAAGGAATTAGGTTGAGAATTCGGCATGAAGCATGCCGTTTCAATTTTGCCTCAGGCAGTAGAAAGACAAGGTGCACCCATGACCTCTGCCACAAAGTACTGAACTCTTGCACCAGGGCCCATCAGCCTTTAGCTACACCCCTTCCCTCGAGGTATTTATTAAGGAGTTAAGTTAGCATTTTGACGCCATGGCATTTTGCAGAAATTAACGTGCAGAGAACTTTGCAAAGTGAAAATTGCAATTTTTCACAGATATGGTATTTCTGTGCACAACAAGCTGTGCTTAGCATGTACCATCTGAGACTCACACCACACTACTTACAGGGGTTGTCCCATAATTCCCATAATTTCACCTAGGCAGCCCGCCTGACAAGAGCATCTCATGCTCCAATGCCCTCCTTTGCCCTGTGCTAAATCGCGCAGGGCAAAGGCATTTTGCCTAGTTCCTGTGACGAAAATAGCTCTGCCAGACAGAGGCTTCCGCCCAGCAGTGAGCCCGGTGACATCACTGGCACTGATGGGCAGGCTTTAGCGCTGCCCTAGCCAGTAAGCCTCCGCCCGGCAGTGTGTGTTTACAAACAAAAGAGCCCCAAAAGAGCCCTTACCCTGCGCAATCCAGCGCAGGGCAAGGGAGGGCATCGGAGCATGAGATGCTCCAATGCTAACATCAGGCAGGCTGCCTGGGTGAAATTAAGGGTATGTCCGGGTTCAGCTCTGAACTTAACTTGATAGGTGGGTTCTAATGGGTATGGAAATTCCATAAATGTGGACATAAGCTGCTATAATTTTCTGAGAACCATACGTTTTTTATTTTTCTCTTGACAGAGCTGTGTGAGGATGCATTTTTGCAGGATGAGTTTCCATTATCATTGATACTATTTTGAGGTACATAAGGCACACAATTAAGGCTGCTTTCACATCCACATTTTGTTTTCCATTGTTCTGACCCATCAGAAAAGAAAAATTACAAAAAACAGATACTTTATTTTGAACATCCATTGTGCTCATTTTGCATCCGTTTGTGCCAGTTCTGTCAGAGATTTGTTATTTTGGACAGCAGAAAAACTCTTGCAAGAGTTTTCTCATTCAAAATAACGGATCTCTGACGGAACTGACACAAACAGATGCAAAATGAGAACAATGGATGCTCAGAATAACGAATCCTTTTTTTGTTGTTGTTCTTCTGACGGATCAGAGAACAGAAAAAAAACGTGATGTGAACGCGGCTAAAGAATTTAGGAAAAAAATCATGTTTTTGTGTCACCATATCTTTTTAAGTTTTCTAGCGATTGTCTTGTGTGAGGGCTCCTTTTTGTGGGATTAGTTGATGTTTTTATTTTTACCATTCTGGGGTACTTACTTTTAATTCACTTGGGGTTGACGCTAGGGAGATTTGCCCCTGTCGCGGACTGCTATTGGCTGCCCTCCCTCTCCCGATCGCCGGATGTTTTGATCCACACGACAGGGAGATGCAGCGGCGGCCGTGTGGGCGTCAGGAGTGACGCAGGTGCCAGGGAGAGAGGTAAGCATAACCTGTTTGAGTAGCCCGGGGATTTTGGGGAGCATTATAGGGGTTGGATAACCCCTTTAAAGACCAAGTACACACCACAGTTTCTGACCTTATTAAGGGTGCTGCCACACTAAATCCCAGATTAACGAATGTTTGTGGCACAAAACCTGTCAAAAAAGTGGCACAACTAGAGTTTCTACAATCTTTTCCAACTTGCTCACAAATGGGATGGAACTTAGTGAGAGAGGTGGGGCTTCTCTGGAAAGGGAGCATAGTCTGAGATGGGATGTTTTGCACTACAATTCTGGTGTAAAATTCTGTCTCAAATTATGCCAATTGTGTTGCTAGCTCCAAGTCCATTGCTAGCTCAATCTGTGCTACTGCTTCTGTCTATGGTGCCCCAGACTCTAGAACCCTGGCACTTTTTTTTCAGGAATACAACTATGCAAAAACATACTTCTTTAACAAGACTATTGCATTGGAACCATACAAATAAGTTGATTGAAAACATGTACATGTGGTGGGCTGCCCCTCATGGGCGATTGGGTCCCAGTGTTCAGGTTTGCTGAGTACACGTAGTATGTGATGGTCCTAATAGTTTGTGTCACGGTGCTCCCAACTTTATGCTGTCGCTCTCCTCGGTTAGGCTCCACAGCACCAAAGGAGTTAGTGGAGTAAGTAGAGTTTAGACTTGGTGAAGTTCAACGGTTTTACTTGATCAAACTTGCAATAAACTTGTGTCATCCAAATGATGCTTCATCTTTCTCTTGGCTCCAGCAGGCTAAGGGTAATCTGGCAGGTAAACTTGAATACTTTGCTTTATCTCTCTTCTGATGTGCTAATCTCTGGCTTCGGTCTGGTTCCTATCAGCTTCAGTTACTGTTTCTTAAGGGCTCATGCATTCCACAATGCATGGGCACTGACCGTGGGGCCGCCACATTCGGATCGTGGACCCATTCACTTGCATGCACTACTTTTTTGCGTTGCGGAGGCACGGCCAGAAACACCAGGGAAGCACTCTTTAGTGCTTCCGTGGTGCTCCGATTCATGCCTCCGTTATGCATCTCCGGGATTGCGGACCCATTCAAGTGTATGTGGGCCACAATACGGCCACGGCAGTTCAACGGCCATGTACATGAGCCCTAAGAGAGTGGGGTTTCCTGTAACCCGTTTTGCTGAATAAGGTGCCTTTGGCACCGTTTTCCCTCTCAGAGGTACTAAGGCACGCATTTATTAAGACCAGCATTTTTAATAAAGCCCTGCACTGGCAGTGCAGGTCTCTATATAACTTTGGCAGATCCACCGTTATTTCTACGTATATGTAACACAATTTCCTAGCTGTCTTACATTGAGACCATTTTCTACACCTAAAACAGGAACATGAATTTCAGGAAAAATATGATTCAAAGCGAAGCCAAATTTCCTCGTGCTTCGTGTTAACTAATCTATTTTTCCTGAAATTACATTAAAAAAACCAAAACATACTCACCTCATCCATTTGTGTGTGAAGAGGTAGTCTCGGCCATCTTGATTGCAGAAACCACTCAAAATCTCATGCGTGGTGATATATGATGTCAGCATGCTGAAGCCATCATTGATGACGTCATCACACCCGGCCAGCGTGATGATGTTATCATGTCACCACATGACATCTTGTGCAGTGTCTTCAATCAAGATGGCAGTGATAGCCCCTAATGTATGCGAGCAAATGCATAAGGTGAGTATTTATTTCATTTTTGTACCCAGATTAACCCCTGAAAGGCCTAAATTGTAGCCTCAGATACCATGATCAGCAATGAACGCAGCATCTAAGAGGTTCAATGATGAGGGGGTCGTCACAAATCAAATTTCTTTGTGAAATTGGGCGAAGCAGGCAAATCGAATTTTTACTAAAATTACTATGGTAAAATGACAAATTCTGTCATGGGTCCATTAAAGGGAATGTGTCGTCTGAAATTAAACTATTGCTTAATCACATTTAACATATTTTAAAGAATTTTTGATGATGTTATTTTTAATTGCCCATGTCAATATCTATATTAAAACAAAAAACATTAATTCTTGCAGTTTTCACACTGGCCACTAATAAAAGTGCATTTACACAAACTGATTATCTGACCAATATCTGTCCAATCAGACCAATAGTTGGTGTGTATAACAAAAGATCTGTGTGTGTGTAAATAGCCATCTGACCAATGATTGGTTAGAAAATCTGTCAGATAAATTGTTGGTGTAAATGCACCCTAATAATAGTCGCCACTTCTTGGTCTGTACAGATCACTTTACCACAGTTACCTGCATATCTGTCATTCTAATCCTGCCTGTAATGATATCACCTCTGTGTATAGATAAGACAGGTGTCACGGGATGATGTGGGAGGAAAACACCACACCGAGCACACACCGAAACACTACAGTGAGTAGAAGACCGGATCAGCAGGTAAGAAGCCAGTGGCAAGGAATACCACTGGACCAAGTGCACCGAAAATACCAGGAACCAAATCCAGAGGGCAGAAACCCAGTGAGCCCCGTTCTTCACAGAGCCCCAGATGGTAGGGATGCACTTATCCAAAACTCACTGGCTGCACCTCCAGGATGGTCCCGGTGCACCTGGCAACTTGCTGATACTGCTGTAAGAAGCACCAGCAGCCCACACACCAAAAACTGGAACCCAGGCACATGTACTGGAACCCGAACACCTAACAGGACTTAGTACACACAACACACCCAGGAACCAGCTGACCAGCAACAACTCACAGTTTCGCTGTTCCCCCTCCGGGGAACCCTGGAGCCCTCTCACCGAAGGCACATACATACAGGGAATGTCTGGACTCCATGTCAGAAGACACATGGCAGTCACAGACCAAACTCCCACCCAGAACATAACCGGGATAAGGGAAGGGGATAAGGGAAGGGGATAAGAAGACCTCGGGAAGACCTCAATGACATATAGGTGGCCACAAGGACTGGGCAGGTGGAATCCCAGGAAAGGTGCATAGCTCCAGCACCAATGGAGGCTGGAACACAACTAACTCATCAGACATGCAACAACAGAATAAAAGCACCTAGTGACCACACCCAGGTCAATATGTTAACCCCATGAGAACCAGACAGGGAAGGAGAGAAGTATACAATAAGAAGGGAACATACCAGCAACCAAAACTACATGTTGCCCCTGGCAACTAGCAACCACGGCAGACCACCACAGCCAGAATGCCAGGACACAAACATGAGCAACATGGAAGCTGTGTCACGGAGAACAACCGAGACCGTGACACCACCAATTTACACGTTGCCCCTGGCAACCAGCATACAACCACATCCAGTATACCAGGGCACAAACATGAGCAACCATAAACACGTGTCACGATAACCACAAGGTACGTGACACTACACGTGTTACAATAACCACACGGTACGTGACAACAGGATTCACTATTCACAATAGGAAATTGTCAAATCGTATCTATTCTTTCCTTGTACAATGACCTCTGCACAGGTCACAGACCAGGCCTAGAAAACTCAATGAGCCCCCCCCCCCAACCTGACCATTGTGCCTATGGCTCATGGGTCTACCATAAAACAATTTTTTTAATGCTTTGTAAATGCTATTAAGTACTCAGTACTCAGACAAGATGGCTGGTCCCATAATCATGTTTAGGAAAGAGAATAAAAAAAAACTAATCAGAAAATAAAATCAGATTAGAAAAAAGGGATATGAATGTGTCGCTATCTGGTTTTAACTGGCACATAAAATTTTTGGTGACACATTTCCTTTAAGGTAACAGTAACCCAAATGATCATGTTTCTGGTTACTGAAACCATCAACTTTCAGACTAAGGCTACATTCACACGAATGGGAAAAATGGCCGAGTGACGACCGTTTAAGTAACAGCCGTCATTCGGCCATTTTTAGAACCAATTGAAGTCTATGGGGCTATTCAATGGCCTTTTTTAGCCAATGAACCACATCTGTTTTTAATATCCATTTTTAAAGATGGTTAAAAACTGATGCAAAATGGATGCAAAACGGCCATTAAAATGGATACACAGCCAGAAAAAGGATGCACACACCGATGCAAAATGGCCACGAAAAACTGGTTTTGATGCCCATTTTTTTTCACCATCGCGTGAATGTAACCTAAGAATTGGCAACAGTCTTTACCAGTTTGTCTGTTAGTAAGTACAGAGGAGAGGGCAGAAACGCGTTCTATTTTAGTTTCCATTATGTTACTCCAATAAATATAAGCCCTTGTGTCCTCTGCATACACATATAACTACAGTATATAGTCTGAGTTGGCAGCTGGAGGATAACTGTTAAACATAATTCAGCAGGAGAGGAGGCTCTGAATTGTTTTGTAATTATGTGTAATTAAAAATTTAGCATAACCACTGAGTTATTCAATAAAATGTATCTGTATAGCGCAACTGGCTGTATAACTTCCTGCCTGATGAAGTGATTACATACTTGCTCAGCTGTTTCTGTAAGGCTGAGTTCACATCACTGTTTAGCTTTCCGTTCTCCTGATTCCTCAGAAGAAGAGAGTGAGAGAAAAAAACAACAGGATCCTGTAAAAGAAAACGGATCCTGTTGCATCAGTTATGCATAGGATTGCATAGGATCCAGTAAAAAAACAGATCCTGATGCATCAGTTGTCATCCATTTGAGCCATTTCTGTCTGAGATCCGTTTTTTGGACGGAAACAAAAGTACTGCTTGCAGGACTTTTTTTTCCCGTCTAAAAAACGGATTAATACCCATAAAGATAATAAAGACAGGTACATAAGCTCAGCCATAAGCTCGGGCTACCTGAAAATTTGCTTATCACTAAGCAATTTTACAAAAAAGGCTGTGACAAATAAATAAATCAAAAAATGGAAATCTAAGGGGGGTAGGGGGGGTAGGCGTGCACCACAGATTTCCATTCAGGTAAGGCAAACTTCCCCCCAAATACACTACAATTTATACCTATACCACATCACATATTTCCTACTTCTAACCCAATCAAAACAGTGTTGCTGGGCCAGGAGAATAATTATATCCTGACCCAGCAGCCATTGGACAGTACAATGCTCCAATAAAAAGACCATTACCATCCTGCTGGGCAGAATCTGCCCAGACCCAATCCCTGCCTGTTACCGACCTTTCCTAACTTGCCCAATTATGACACCTATTTGACACTTCCTCAGAAGTTTTCCCTCCAAAAACCAAAACATTAAAGCCACCTGTATGCCTATAATTCCATGGGGACCCCTTCTTATAGTCCGGGCTCCTGTCATGGATGCACATTACACTTATAATGCTATCTAACCATAAATTTACCTAATAAATAAAAACATAACACTTGAATTTTGGTGAACTGGCCACAATGCTTTATTATGAGTTACCCAAATAAATAATCATATAATAAATAATTAATTTAAATAAATTAGCATAAATAATAAATTAACCCTTAAATTACCAGTTAAAAACCATTAGACCACAATCCACTCAGCAATAGCTGAGTGATAAATCCCACTAATAAAGCATGCGACAAAGAATTCTTTAATTTCTAGGGAGGGCGGGCGGGCGCAGATCAGGTCCTCTTCAGACTGGCACCTCAGCTCCTCAGATGCCACCTTTTTAAACAGTTTATTTTCCCGCCGTCAGGAGCAACCGCAAATCAGGAACCTGGATTTCTCCCCCAGCAACCAAGCCAGCCAATCAGGACGGACCCAGCTCTTCAGCAATGTAGCTCCAAACCAGCTGAAACCGGTTCTTCTACACTCAGGTAAAGATTACAAACCTGAGGTAATTTTTACCTGTCAAGTAAAATATAAGAAAAAAGGGGGGGGGAGATAACCAAAAAACACCAGAAAAATGCCCTAAAACCAATAAAAAACTAAAAAGTGTATGTGCACCCATGTGTCCCCCAAGCTAATCGCTCTGGGGGGCCAATACATGGATGCACATTACACTTATAATGCTATCTAACCATAAATTTACCTAATAAATAAAAACATAACACTTGAATTTTGGTGAACTGGCCGCAATGCTTTATTATGAGATACCCAAATAAATAACCATATAATAAATAATTAATTTAAATAAATTAGCATAAATAATTAATAAATTAACCCTTAAATTACCAGTTAAAAACCATTAGACCACAATCCACTCAGCAATAGCTGAGTGATAAATCCCAAAAGCCACGCCTTAAAAAGGCGAGGCCCCCCACAAGCATTGCAGCCCTTTCTCAATTGCAGCCTGTAAACCCAAATTAAAAATGTCAATACCAATTTCCGACAAGTGCACATTATCTGATCTAAAAAGACCTAAAACCCGGCCTTCTAGATCAATGTGCCTGTATGAAATTCCACCTAGCAAAGGAAAAAATTTCTCCATTGCTCTATTTATTCTCTTACGAATTTTCTCACAAAACAAGTTTTCTTTAAAAGACCAGACTAAGCGAGGCACTATCTCAGAAAAAAACAAAACAGTGTCTGGCAACAAACATCTTAATAACGACAAATCTCTTTTCATCTCCCATAATAGATTACAAGTTTTAACTTTACCAATATCATTCCCACCCAAATGCAAAACTAAAACGTCAGGATGAGGCCATCTTGTACATAAACTCTGAATCTCACGCAGAACA
Organism: Rhinella marina; assembly: GCA_900303285.1. Lineage (NCBI taxonomy): Eukaryota > Metazoa > Chordata > Amphibia > Anura > Bufonidae > Rhinella > Rhinella marina. The sequence goes on from ONZH01011232.1 coordinate 103,119, forward strand.
CTACTCCAAACCATTCCTCTAATACCCTTCCAATAAACATGAAAAGAAGAAACATCAAAAGATAAATTTTCAGTATAAGTTCTCTTTTCTGCTCTCTTCTGAGCCCAAAATATATATGAATGTCCAATAATCCAAACAATTACAAGACTCCCTGAAAAAACAAAAGACAATTAGACTGACAATAATAGATCAGGTCGAATATATAAATTAGCTCTGTGAGACTCCCAACGCCCTATTCTTTTAATAATTGCTTCATCTAACCCAAATCTCGCTGCCTCAGTTGCTGCTCCAATTCTGAATGAGTGCGAAGAAATCTTAAAAGAACCGAGCCCAAGAAACAGCAAACACTTCTTAAGAACTACACTAAATTGATACTTAGTAAGAGGACAACCATCCTTATGAATTAACAATGGGCCTGCAACCGAAGGCCTAGCTGAAAGCCATGTACGAACCATATTGACAGGACAAAGAAAAGAACCCGACCACGCATTCAATCTTATTATTCTGCCTCTTCCAAATTGATCAGTGTTTGAACGCTTCAGAAAAATTTCAAGCAAATCATAGCTTAATAAAACATCGGAAACATCTAGCCCAGAACAAACTGAACGACTAATGGAAACTAACTCCCCGATCCTCAAAGCTGCAAAAAATGCTAAAACAAAACACGTACGAAAAAGTAACACTTCAAAGGAATCTAAACAAACCGACGGTAAAACTTCGAATAAGCTTCCCAACAATTCAATAGATATTGGCCTTCTATTATCTATACCCGAAAACTTTTTTCGGTAACCCTTTAACATTTGCTTAATAGGAAAATACGCAGATAATGGTTTCTTACCATAAATCTTCTGAAAAAAACGATACTCCTGCAATAATTCTAGCAACTGACGAAAAAGACAAACGTTTATCAAATAAACTAGCCACAAATAAAACACCAGAAGCCTCCTCATCCATTTCAGTATTTAATGAATTAACAAAAAACCGCCAATCCCTCCATGTGGCTGAATATGCAGCCCATGTTCTAGGCGCTACAGACTGTTTAATGGCCTCTGATATTAATCCCATATAATATCCCAGAGATGACGAGGACAGGGAAATCCTTCCAGATCCGCTTCTGGTGCCAGCTTCCGAAATTTGACAAACTGAAAACGAGATAGAGAATCTGCTAAGACATTAAGTTTACCTTCCACATACTTAGCCTTAACCCAAATATTCAGTTTCATACAGCATAAAACAAAGTGTCTCAATAATTTGACAACTATCTCGCATTTAGATGACAACGTATTAATCGCAAAAACAACACCCTTATTATCCGTATTAATCAAAATCCTTTTATTCTTAAAATAACTTCCCCATAAAATGATTGAAACCAGCACTGGAAAAAATTCTAAAAGAACAATATTACCTGTTATTCCATTATTGACCCATGAAAGTGGCCAAGCTTCTGCAGACCATTTGCCCTCCCAATAAGCACCGTATCCATAACTACCAGCAGCGTCTGTAAATAAACCCATGGCATGATACTCGACAAACTCCTCTTGCCAACAACTAGCTCCATTAAAATTCTCTAAAAATTCAAACCAAATCGACATATCTTCTTTCAGACTTTTAACTAACCTAATATGAGAACGAGGGGATTTAAGGCCTCTAGTAGAAAAATATAAACGCTTAGAGAAGACCCTACCCATCGGTATTATCCTGCAGGCAAAATTTAAAGAACCTAATAAAGATTGCATTTCTTTTAACGTACATTTCTCTTTCCTTATTAACGACACCAATAAAAACCTAATCTTATCTAATTTCTCTCTAGACAGACGAAATTCCATATTAAGAGTATCCACAACTATACCTAAAATTTCCAGACAAGGCATCACCGTCTTTTCTTCTGTCACTGGAATACCAAACAACTCACAAACTTTCAAAAACTTAAACAATAACTCTGAACATACACTAGACCCATAATAACCAACAAATAAAAAGTTGTCTAAATAATGTAGTACACCTCCCTCTGGAACCAACGTTTGTAACACCCAATGAATAAAAGTTGAAAACGCTTCAAAATAAAAACATGATAACGAGAACCCCATTGGCAAACATTTGTCAAAATAAAAACCTCCATCAAACTGAAATCCTAAAGAATTAAAACCAGAGGGCCTTACCGGCAATAAGCGAAACGCAGATTTCATGTCCGCTTTTGCTAATAAAGCCCTATTCCCAAAACGTCTAACTAATGCCAATGCATCATCAAAAGAAGCGTAATCTACCGAGGCATTAGACTTGTCCACCACATCATTAAGAGAACCTTTTTCAGGGAACGACAAATGGTGTATAAGCCTAAATTCCCCCGGTTCTTTCTTGGGTACCACCACCAATGGCGACAATCTGAAGTTCAGAAAAGGAGGTTCATTAAAAGGCCGTGCTATTCTACCAAGGACTAATTCCTTCAGCTTCCTTCAATAACTCAACAGATTTTAAATTCTCTACCCAGCAGCAACCTTCTCCAGAAAATTCCGGAACTTCAAAACCAAAATAAAAACCTTCAAAAATTAATTTAGCCATCATTTGATCGGGGTACAGTTTTAGCCAAGGAAGCATTTCTGAAAGCTTCACTGGTGTCCAAGCTTTTTGAAATTTGCTCTTTTGTTCCAGGCTGCTGCTGGTTAGATTGAGAGTTCTTTTTGAAACACCTCAACATGGATGAGAACCGCCACAAAAAGAACATTCATGTTTGTAGCGGCAGTTAGATAACCATTTGCAAGACGCTTCATTAAAAGCAAAGCATACCCCTTTTTGTATATTATTATGGTGAGAAGTTTGATTAACAGATTTAGCTTGAAACGGCTTCTGAGGTAACATCAAATTAACCCAGAGCCCTATATCCTTGACACCCCATTTAAAGGGTTTCTGTCACCAGAAATAACCCTATTAAACCAAGTGTCATTTGCAATGAGCAAATGACACTTGATTCCAGTAATGTTACTATTATACTTCTCAGTAACGGCGTTTTGCTAAAAATAGCGATTTTATAATATGCTAATGACCTCCCCTAGGTGCAGTAGGCGTGAACCTGCACCTAGGAGAGGCCATAATAACGCCTCTTACCACGCCCCCGGTCGCGCTGATTGACAGGGCCGGGCAGCCAGCTCTTTCGGCTCCCGGCCCTGTACGAACCCGAAATCCCGCGCCTGCGCAGTAATGAAGCCGGGACCCGGGCGGGCGCCGGCTCTCAATGCGCGCTGATCGCAATGCGCAGGCGCGGGATCAGCGCGCATTGAGAGCCGGCGCCCGCCCGGGTCCCGGCTTCATTACTGCGCAGGCGCGGGATTTCGGGCTCGTACAGGGCCGGGAGCCGAAAGAGCTGGCTGCCCGGCCCTGTCAATCAGCGCGACCGGGGGCGTGGTAAGAGGCGTTATTATGGCCTCTCCTAGGTGCAGGTTCACGCCTACTGCACCTAGGGGAGGTCATTAGCATATTATAAAATCGCTATTTTTAGCAAAACGCCGTTACTGAGAAGTATAATAGTAACATTACTGGCATCAAGTGTCATTTGCTCATTGCAAATGACACTTGGTTTAATAGGGTTATTTCTGGTGACAGAAACCCTTTAAGCGACGGGTGCACCACCAACTTTTGACGGAACACCTCATCGTACTGATACCAAGCCATACCACTAAAATTGCGGTATGCCTCAAGAATAATGTCCAAGTGTTGGAAAAGACCACTACAATATTCCGGATGTTTCTCACCAAGGACCGCAGCATAAATACAGAAAGCCTGAAGCCAGTTATTAAAAGTTATCTCGGCAGTTATCTCGGCATACCACGCTTTCTATCATCATCAACCTTCTCATCTTTTTTCTCTCATACTACATGTTCCTTTGCAGATGGCAGAAGGGACATAACATCAATATACTCCACTCTACAAATTCGTTCTTCAATGCCGGAAGCCAAATCATAACCAAGGGGCGAAATCTCACAAACCATCGCCTCCTTCACACATAATTCATTAACACCAACTCCTTTTTCTAAAACCGGCAAACAACTAACTGCAGCATTGCTAGCGGCAACCTGCTTTTTAACCCAAACGTCAGACGCTGTGTGGGGCACCTGCCTGTTAGCCACCTCTGCTAACAGCTTGACCAGCCCAGACAACAGCGTGGACTCAAAGATGATACATAGAAACTCTCACCATCCGCATAATCCTCCTGGACGATTCCAGAGGCTGACTTAGATCTTCTGTGGGTGCTTGGAGATGGCTCAACCACAACCTGTGGGAGCCCCTCAACAAGCTGCCCCAACACTGCTTGGCTGCCAGAAGGTCCTGATCCAGATGTCGACTGTAGTCTTCTGTGGGCGCTTGGAGATAGCTCAACCCCAACCTGGGGGAGCCCCTCAACAAGCTGGCCCAACGCTGCTCTTTTGCCGGATGATCCCACGACGCTGGCTCCCCGATTCATAGCTGCTGAAGCTGGAAAGCAGGGCTCCTTGGTTCCGCCCCCCAGCTCCCACGTGACTTCCTTATCCTGAGCTTCAGCGGGCACTGCTGAGCAATCTTCCTCCGGCTCTTCCCTCCTCGGCGGCGCTTGGTTCAGGCAGCTTCTGAGCCATTCTTCTCCACCGGCGCTCTCCGCTTTCAGGATCAGCTGGGGCAGCAGTTCTTCCATTGCGCAGGTCAGTCACCGCTCCAACGCAGGTCCAGCGCAGATCAGGTCCTCTTCAGACTGGCACCTCAGCTCCTCAGATGCCACCTTTTTAAACAGTTCATTTTCCCGCCGTCAGGAGCAACCGCAAATCAGGAACCTGGATTTCTCCCCCAGCAACCAAGCCAGCCAATCAGGACTGACCCAGCTCTTCAGCAATGCAGCTCTAAACCAGCTGAAACCGGTTTTTCTACACTCAGGTAAAGATTACAAACCTGAGGTAATTTTTACCTGTCAAGTAAAATATAAGAAAAAAAGGGGGGGGATAACCAAAAAACACCAGAAAAATGCCCAAAAACAAATAAAAAACTAAAAAGTGTATGTGCACCCATGTGTCCCCCAAGCTAAATCTACACAAGTACAGATCTTAGTGCTCAGCATCTTTGATTGTATTGCCAGAATTTCGATGATCTTCCCTCCAAAAGTAGAGGTTAATGTAACCTGATTATATGACCTGAATTCAGCGCAGTAGGGCTAATATAGCAAAGTATAATGCAACTTTATGAGTTAGTGTGAAGTACAGAAAACATTACAGTGTTTTTATGGTGTGATATTTACACATTCTCCATTGTAGTGCTTGCTGACCAAATCCTCAGGAATGTTAACAGTTTCCACGTTTTTTCAGCATGAGATTTTTTTCTTGCTTAGCAGAGAAGCACGTTTTGTTCTGAGGACACTTCAGTGTCAAGTAAAGTGATCTCAATAATTGCATAGTTTTAGTAAAGAATGTGTACTCTTTTGAAACTATTTTTACTGCCCCCAAAACATCAAAAGAAAGAAAAATTAAGAAACCTCAAAAATAGTGCTGATTTAAAAACTCAATTTGTGTATACAGCTCCTGTTCAGACTTATGTGTCCCTATTGTAATCTCAACAAACTGATCCTGCAGCAATGTTTTTCTCTCTATCATATGTCTCCCCTCTAATGTCTATAGGTTATCAAGATGATGGGGCAGAGATAGTAGAATTATTACTGCAGGATCAGACTACCCAAAGTCTGTTTGTAGTCTGTAACCATCAAGATACAGATACTGTACAGTAGCTGTATAGAAAAAGTACAGTATTTTTCACACTATAAGACGCACAGGACTAAAAAAAAATATTTTTTATCAGACCCCGAGTCCTCATCAGACCTCTAAATCAGATGTCCATTCTTCATCAGACCCCAAAATCAGACCCCCAAGCTCCATCAGACATCATATCAGACTCGCATCAGACCCCCAAACTCCATCAACCTCAGATCAGACCCCTATCAGCCTCAGATCAGACCCCCATAGCCTCAGATTAGACCCTCATTAGCCTCAGATCAGACCGCCATCAGACCTCATATCAGAGTGGCGCTGCCATTGTACAGACCCAGGGCACACCACTCACTGGTCTTCTTCCAGCATACGCTGCACTGTGACCTCCAGTCTTCCTCTAGCATCATTACTGAAGCAGAGCTCCATTACAGAGAGGGGGCCCAGCAAGTTCAGCAGAGCTTCACTGCTCTAACCTCCTTCTGACCTCCTGACCACTGACTTGCAGAGGTAGGGATAAATTCCTCCAGCTATCGGGACCACAGTGAGCTGGTACAGACACAGCAGACAGTAAGCACACTACAATGTTTACCTCCGCACACTGATAGGTGGAGGCTTCCGCCCAGCAGTGTGCTTGGTGAAGCCACCAGCTCTGATGGGCTGGCTTTAGCGCTGCCCTAACCGTTTTACAGGCTAAGGCAGCACTAAAGCCCACCCAATAATGCCAGTGACATCACTGGGCTCACTGCTGGGCAGAAGCCTCCTACTGACAGCCCTAATGAGTTCCCGGTACATCACCGGATCTCCTGAAAATGCCTTTGCCCTGCACAATTCAGCGCAGGGAGAATAAAATTCTCCAATGCTCTATTTAGTGGGGCTGACTGGGTGAAAATATGGGTATGTTCGGGTTCAGCTCTAAACCCGGACAACCCCTTTAAATTATCTCTATCTACCTACATATTTTGTCTACATCGCTGCTACAGTACAATTTTGCCACAGTTTTCTAAAATTGTGGTAAAACACAGTGATTTTGTTGCAACTGCAGAAAACTACAACAAAAAATGCACTGTGGCAAAAAACAAGGAATGTATCCACAATGTGCACCGACTGCCTTACACTACCAATTATTATGATCATTGCTTAGAAATAAAGAAATGATTGATGATTATTGGCAAGTTGGGGGCTGTTCAGTCCAAGCGCCTAGGGCAGTATGAGCTTTAAATACGGCCCTGTACAGTACTACATAGCTTGGTGGTGCAAAAATAGAAACAGTGCTATTTATCCTACCGTATTTTCAATATCATTAATAAATAAGTTAAATAATAGGGGACTCGGCCCTGAACCTTGGGGTACACCACTTAAAACCCGAGACCATTCTGAATAGGAATCATTGACCACAATTCTCTGGACACAGTCCTTTAGCCAGTTTTCAATCCAATTACAAACTATAGTGTCTAGGCCTATAGACCTTACTGTACCTATTAAATGTCTATGAGGGACAGTATCAAATGCCTTTGCATAATCCAAAAACACTACATCCACAGCCCCCCTCTGTCCAGGCTTCTACTCACCTCATAAAAACAAATTAGGTTAGTCTGACAACTTCTGTCCTTGGTTAACCCATGTTGGTTATCACTTATATTATTAACAGTCACATACTCCTGTATATAAGCCCTTCAAACATTTTCACACAAAAGAAGTTAAGCTTACTGGTCTATAATTACTTGTGGAAGACCTGAATATGGGCACCACATTTGCCTTGCGCCGGCCACTTGGCACTATGCCTCTAAAAACTATTAAGGCATTGTTCACACTTCAGTTTTTTTATCAGTTATTTTCATCAGTTATTGTGAGCCAAAACCAGGTGCAAGTCAAAAACACAGAACAGGTGCAGATCTTTTCATTATACCTTATGTCTGTGGAGCCTCCACTTCTGGTTTTGGCTCACAATAACTGATGGAAATAACTGATTGAATAACTGATGTGTGAACAAGCCCTTACAAGGGCACAGCAATAACTGAACTGAGTTCTTTAAGAACTCTTACCCATCTGGACCTGGAGCCTTGTTCACATTTACATGAGTTAGCTTGCACCATATCTACATTCAGCGAATTTAGTATTACTGCATGTACATATCCCTGGCACCATCAATAGCAGCTCCCTTCTCTTTATTTGTATATAGAGAGCTGAAAAAAAAGCTCTGCCTTTTCTTGATCCTCAATGACCATCTCCCCATCACTATTATTTAGGGGACCTATCTGCTCTGACCATGATTTTTTTTTTTAGCATTTATATAGTTAGAGAATTTTTGGAAATTTGTTTTGCTCTCTTTGGCCACCTTCCATTCATGTTGTATTTTTGCTGATTTTTTACAGATTTTATTAAGTCTTTTGTATATTTCAAAGGCTTCAGGTTACCCTTCAGATTTGTATTTTAAATGCCTTTTCTGTCAGTAGTTTGTACATTAATTGAAACCCATGTGGTGCTTAATTTTAGCTGTTTATATTTGTTACCTATAGAGATAAATGTTGCACTATAATCTCTTAAGTACTGGGCCCATTTTTGGTTTTGCAGTTTAATTTTTTCTTCCCCACGTTCCAACAGCCATAACTTTTCTTCATTTTCCATTCATATAGCCATATGAGGGCTTATTTTTTGCTGAATAAGTTATATTTTTAAGGGCACCATTTAATTTACCATGCCTGTTATTGGTAAATAGGAAAAAATTCTTTGTGGGGAAAAATAAAAAAACACACAATTCTGCCAAAGTTTTTTGGGTTTTGACATCACAGAGTTCATTGTACTTTAAAAGACATTCTTATTTGGAGGCTCAATACGAATATGGCGATACCAAAGTTGTAAACTTTTTTGTTTTATTACTTAAAAAAATAAAAAACTTTGAAAAAAAGAAATCAAAATTTTCTTACCACCATAAGCTTGTTCTTTGTGGGATGAACTATAGTTTTTATTGGTACCATTTTTGTGGCACATACTTTATGACTTTTTGTTTACTGTTATTCAATTTTTTTGGGGGGAAAGGTGACTAAAACTAAATCAGATTCCAAAGGAGCTATGAAAATCAAAGATCGAATCTGATTGGTTGCTATGGGCAACTAAGCCAGTTCTACTTTACACCAGTTGACCCCATTAGTGTTTTAATGTTTTTTCGTTTTTTTTTTTTTAAACTTTATATTTACTTTTATAATGCTAACTTTTAACCCCATTAGGAGGCTAGAACCTGGGATCTTTTGATGCATTGTCTTATTCACCCTAATAGACAAGTCCAAATTTGGTCCAAACTGGCCTTTGCTGGAAGGAATTAAACAGGCTGTTTGTTATCAACCATGTGTTTACCAATAGCTGTCAGTGTCACTCTGAAATTATTTGCCATTGCTGTCATTGCGTTGAAGAGTTTAAAAGAGGGAGGAGGGAAAGAGTAAAATGTAATTAAAACTTTAAAAAAGAGAGAACAAGACCTCAGAGTATCATATACCTATTTTCAGGGCAATTAGTGCACATTTGATTTGTGTAGAATTGATTCAGGAACAAATAGTATTTTTGCAAAATTTGACAAATTGGACACAAAAGGAATTTCAAGAAAGTCGCTTATCTCTAATTTACATTTTTAAAATAGTGAAATTGCAAGAAACATTTCTTATTCCTGGAACTTTATATAATTATGTTTTATCGTTTTCTTAGAGCTGTCATTTCTCATACAACCCTATGGGAAAATCCTCATTCTGCAATATATGAATAATGAGCTAGCCATACAGAAAGAAGCTGGTATTCTTATACACCCATCCATCCCTGGAGTGCCATTCCTTCCTTGTTACATAAATTAGAATTTACAGCATTGCTTTACAAATTAAATTCCTACATCATTCCTCTGGGATTCGTTTCATGAGAACTGTCTAGTATATATATTTTATATTATTTTTCATTCTTTTACATATATACATATCTGGTTTATGTTATTCCTGTTTTATTTCTCTATTTCACATAGCCCACCACACTGGAATTGTTCTACCAAAAAATGGCAAAAACTAACAACAAAAATAATGAAAATATCAGGAGAAAAAAAGATTTAACCCTTTCAGCCTGGGTTTTTGTTTTGTGTTTTTTTCATTTTAGTGTTTTCATTTTTCATTCCCTGCCTTTCTGGGGCCATAACTTTTTATTTTTATGTTCACATATGAGGGCCATATGAGGGCTTGTTTTTTGAAGGACTAATTGCACTTTCTATTGTCACAATTTAATATTGCATATAATGTAGTGGTGAGCTGGAAAAAAATTAAATGGAGTGAAATCCTGCAACAGTTTTATGGGTTTTGTTTTTACAATGTTCCTTATACGGTAAAACTGACCTGTTATTTGCATTCTTTAGGTCAGTACGATTACAATGATACCATATGTGTAGAGTTTTTCTTGCAAATTAATACTGAAAAAAATAAAAACCTTGAAAAAAATGAGTCTTTTGTTTTTTTGTTGTCATATTCTGACTCCTATAACTTTTATGTAGTTATTTTTAAAGAGCTGTGTGAGGGCTCATTTTTTGTGGGATGATCTGTACTTTTTACTGATACCATTTGGGGGGGTGTATCACTTTATGATTACTTTTTATTCCGTTTTTTGTGGGAGGTGAAGTGACAAAAGAAATAAAATTTGAATCAAGCCATTCTGACTTTTTTTCTCTGTTTCGCTATTTGCTATATGGGATAAAAAAATGTATATTTTACTAGTACTGGCATTTTTGCACGTGGCAATGTCCATGATGTTTATTTTTTAATTGTTTATGTATTTTAATTTATATTTTAGTGAAAGGGAGGTCATTTGAATTATTTTTTGAATATTTTTTAAAAAAACATTTATTGATTATTTGACACTTTTTTATAGCTCCCATAGGGAACTATAACAACAAATCATCAAACTGCTTCTCTCATAGACTCCTATACAAGACAGTCTGTCTTTGAACCTCTTGATCAGCCACGTTCCAACTTGCTGAAATTCCATCTTGCATATGGTGGAGCATCTGTAGAAGTAGTGCAAAGCTGTCATTCTTTATATCATGCACAACAGGGAACATGTGTTATTTTGAGATCAGGCTGTAGTAGCTCAATAGGGACGTGTGTCGAGTACTCAGGCTCTTCAAAGAGCACACCATTTGTGAGTAGAGACAACAGCGGCATCAACAATGACATCTCCCTGAAATTTAAATTAGAGCAAATGCTCATGTTGGTTCAAGAAGGGATGGTAGAAAAGGAACAGCTTCTACATCTTTCTTGCCACCCTGTATCTGTTGGCAAACTGCATGAATGAAATCCTGTGGAAGGGGAAGTGTAGGTGGAGCTATGACTAGAGGGTAACGAAGTGTAGGAGTTGGCGTGCAGGGAGACATGTCATTTTCCCAAGCACAGCTGGCAGATTCCTCTGCCAGTCAGGGGAATGTCAGCTCCAGTAAGCAGGGGGCCAGGAGAGCAGGGCAGGCCAGACAGGTGCTGGTAGTGGGCGACTCCATTATTAGGGGTACAGAGAGGGCAATCTGTCACAAAGACCGGGATCGCCGGATGGTGTGCTGCCTTCCAGGCGCTCGAGTTCGGCACATCGTGGATCGGGTTGACAGATTACTGGGAGGGGCTGGAGAAGATCCAGCAGTCATGGTCCATATCGGTACCAATGACAAAGTTAGAGGTAGGGGGAGTGTCCTTAAAAATGATTTTAGGGATCTAGGGCATAAGCTTAGGGCAAGGACCTCCAAGGTAGTGTTTTCCGAAATACTGCCTGTACCACGAGCCACACAAGAAAGGCAGCGGGAGATTAGGGAGGTAAACAAGTGGCTCAAGAACTGGTGTAGGAAGGAGGGGTTTGGGTTCCTGGAGAACTGGGCCGACTTCTCTGTCGGCTACAGGCTCTACCGTAGGGATGGGCTGCACCTCAATGGGGAAGGGGCAGCTGTTTTGGGGGAGAAGATGGCTAGAAGGCTGGAGGAGTGTTTAAACTAGGGACTGGGGGGGAGGGTAACTACATAATAGGAGGGGAAGATAGTGCAGATAGAGACCTGGGGCAAGGTAATGGAACTGGGGGAGGAATGGAAGGAGGAACTAGAACAGATCAGAAGGAAAGGTGTAGGGTAAGAAATATACATCAAACTCTTAATTGTTTGTACACTAATGCCAGAAGCCTAGCTAATAAAACTGGTGAACTGGAATTAGTGATGTGTGAGGAGGACTATGACATAGTGGGAGTAACTGAGACATGGCTGGATGATAGCTATGACTGGGCAGTTAACGTACAGGGTTACAATCTTTTTAGAAAGGATCGTCAAAACCGGAGAGGGGGAGGGGTCTGCCTTTATGTAAAGTCATGCCTAAAGCCCACACTCCGGGAAGATATAAATGAGGGACATGAAGATGTGGAGTCACTGTGGGTAGAAATAAATGGAGCCAAAAACAATAATAAAATACTACTAGGGGTTTATTATAAACCACCCAATATATCAGAGACCACAGAAAATCTACTTCTAAATGAAATAGACGAGGCGGCAAATCATAATGAGGTCGTTATTATGGGGGACTTCAACTACCCAGATATAGACTGGGAAACTGAAACCTGTACATCTCATAAAGGAAACAGGTTCTTGGAAATAACCAAAGACAATTACCTTTCCCAACTGGTTCAAGACCCCACTAGAGGGACGGCCATACTGGACTTAGTATTAACCAATAGACCTGACAGAACAACAGATGTGCAGGTCGGGGGACACCTGGGAAACAGTGACCATAATATAATAACCTTCCAATTGTCATTCAAAAGAGCGTTTCTTCAGGGAGGAACAAAAATACCAAACTTCAAAAAAGCAAAACTTAGCCAACTAAGAGAGGCCATAGGCCTAACTAACTGGGACAAAGTCCTCAAAAATAAAAATACAGCCACAAAATGGGATATTTTTAAAAGCATCCTAATATCTAATTGTGAGAGGTACATACCATATAGGAATAAAATAATAAGAAACAAGAAAAACCAATGTGGATAAATAGAACTGTAAAGAAAGCAATAAATGACAAAAAGAAAGCATTTAAATCACTAAAACAGGAGGGGAGTGAGGAAGCATTGAAAAACTATAAGGAAAAAATAGAATATGTAAAAGACACATAAAAACAGCCAAACTAGAGACCGAGAGATTAATCGCCAAAGAGAGTAAAACTAACCCTAAAATGTTCTTCAATTATATAAATACTAAAAAGTATAAACCTGAAGGTGTCGGCCCCTTACAGAGTAATGAGGGGGGAGTAGCAGAGAGCGATGAGGAGAAAGCGAAGCTGCTAAATAACTTTTTCTCCACTGTATTCACTGAGGAAAATAAAATGTCAGATGAAATGCAGAGTATAAAAGTAAATTCCCCTTTAAAAGTGTCCTCTCTGACCCAGGAAGAGGTGCAGCAACGTCTTAAAAATATTAAAATAGACAAATCACCAGGACCGGATGGCATACACCCCCGTATCCTAAGAGAATTAAGTAATGTAATCGACAGACCCTTATTTCTGATATTTAAGGACTCTATACTGACGGGGAGTGTTCCACAGGATTGGCGCATAGCAAATGTGGTGCCAATATTCAAAAAGGGTCCAAAAACAGAGCCTGGAAACTATAGGCCGGTAAGTTTAACGTCTGTTGTGGGTAAACTGTTTGAAGGTTTTCTGAGAGATGCTATCTTGGAGTACCTCAATGAAAATAAGCAAATAACTCCATATCAGCATGGCTTCATGAGGGATCGGTCATGTCAAACCAATTTAATCAGTTTCTATGAGGAGGTAAGTTCTAGACTTGACCGCGGCAACTCAATGGATGTCGTATATTTGGACTTCTCCAAAGCGTTTGACACTGTACCACATAAAAGGTTAGTATACAAAATGAGAATGCTTGGCCTGGGAGAAAATGTCTGTATGTGGGTAAGTAACTGGCTTAGTGATAGAAAACAGAGGGTGGTTATTAACGGTACATACTCAGATTGGGTCACTGTCACTAGTGGGGTACCACAGGGGTCTGTATTGGGTCCTATTCTCTTCAATATATTTATTAATGATCTTGTAGAAAGCTTGCACAGTAAAATATCAATTTTTGCAGATGACACTAAACTGTGTAAAGTAATTAACACAGAAGAGGACAGTGCACTGCTACAGCAGGATCTGGATAGACTGGAGGCTTGGGCAGAAAAGTGGCAGATGAGGTTTAACACTGACAAATGTAAGGTTATGCATATGGGAAGGAATAATGCAAGTCACCAGTACATACTAAATGGTAAAGCATTGGGTAACTCTGACATGGAAAAGGACCTAGGAATTTTAGTGAACAGCAAACTAAGCTGCAGAAACCAGTGTCAGACAGCTGCTGCCAAGGCCAATAAGATAATGGGTTGCATCAAAAGAGGCATAGATGCCCGTGATGAGAACATAGTCCTGCCACTTTACAAATCACTAGTCAGACCACATATGGAGTACTGTGTACAGTTCTGGGCTCCTGTGAACAAGGCAGACATAGCAGAGCTGGAGAGGGTTCAGAGGAGGGCAACTAAAGTAATAACTGGAATGGGTGGACTACAGTACCCAGAAAGATTATCAAAATTAGGGTTATTCACTTTAGAAAAAAGACGACTGAGGGGAGATCTAATAACTATGTATAAATATATCAGAGGTCAGTACAAGAGATCTCTCCCATCATCTATTTATCCCGAGGACAGTGACCATGACGAGGGGACATCCTCTGCGTCTGGAGGAAAGAAGGTTTGTACATAAACATAGAAGAGGATTCTTTACGGTAAGAGCAGTGAGACTATGGAACTCTCTGCCTGAGGAGGTGGTGATGGTAAGTTCACTAAGAGAGTTCAAGAGGGGCCTGGATGTATTTCTGGAGGGTAATAATATTACAGGTTATAGGTACTAGAGAGGGGTCGTTGATCCAGGGAGTTATTCTGATTGCCTGACTGGAGTCGGGAAGGAATTTTTTCCCCCTAAAGTGAGGAAAATTGGCTTCTACCTCACAGGGTTTTTTGCCTTCCCCTGGATCAACTTGTAGGAAAACAGGCTGAACTGGATGGACAGATGTCTTTTTTCGGCCTTACAAACTATGTTACTATGTTACTATGTTACAGCTAGGGGGTGATGCTGACACTCATTATGGCAGATATACTAATGATGATGATGATGATGATGGAGAGGACAACACTCGCCATGATTAACCATGGGAGTGCAGGGCAGAGCCTGAACAGCTGCACATCTCCTGCCTTGTCTATCAGGTTCCATACCGGGTGCTACTGCTGCCTGTACTATTATCCTTACACAGCCCAACATTTTCTGTCCATCAGGTTCCATACTTTACTGCTGGTGGCAAAAAGGGAGAATTTTTGGACGCTTGTTCAGAAGAAGCCACTGCTTCTTCCGATACTATGCTACAGTGTGTATAAACAGAGGTAGGCATCTGCCCCCATTAAGGCAGATTTTTTTTTGACAGCTTGTTCAGAACAAGCTCCTGAATTTTCCAATACCACCATGTGTGTTCAAACACAGGCAGGTGTCTTCCCCCAATAAGGGACCATTTTTTGGAAAAGTGTAATGAAGCCAGCAGTGTTGTGTGTTTTTAAACAGGCTGTTAGTTAACAATGTCAACAATGCATGTTATGCCTTCAGCGGTTTCTACTAAGTATGCTAGTATTCATGTTTTAGCTCCATCTAGTATCCAACTCAGCTCATAGTAGCCATCTTTTCCTATATGGCTAGCTGAAGGACAAAGCAGCATCCATTATCATCCTCCTCAAGTTGGCTAACGTGGCATAACTGGTAGGTTTAGTCAGTTAGAATTGCAGAATTGTATATTCATGCATATTGATATGCTGTACTGAATGTATTCATTCACATGTTTATGTACATAGCTTTGAACTGTTATGTGTTATAGCATAGTGTCACATGCTCATTTATTATACTAAGTACATCTTCTTTCTGTTCCTCAGTTTCACCCTATCCTTGCAATAAAAGTTCAAATTGGATTTACTCCTGTGTCAATGAGTTGCTAGGAGGAAGTTTAGGTGCATGTCAACGTATGGCCCACTCACACATAAGGAGGACAGTACAATGCGTTTTCTTATAGCTATATATGTCAGTATGACTCTGACATTATTTACTAATGCTGTCTTTGTGTTAAAAAAGCTTGAAAGGGGAGAGAAATCTAAAAAAAAACATTTTAAAAAGAGACAAAGATGAAAGAGAAAAAATATGAGTCCTAGGAGACCTCAGAGTGTCATACAGCAAATTGCAGGTAAATGGGAACAGTTTCGATTGAGGTTTGAATTTATTTGTACCTGAATCGAATTTTCCTACTGATTCATTAGAAAGGACTCAAAACAAATTTCCATAAATTCGCTCATCTACAAAGCCTGGTTCACACGTCAGTGTTCCATGGACATGTGCTGTATGTGTTCTCCACAGACACCACATGTACCCATTCATTTTAATGTGTGTATTCACACAGCAGTGTTTTAGCACAGTCCGTGGATCAGTCTTTTTAGCACAGAAGCATGCTCTATTTTGTCTGTTCACGGATGCATCACGGCCATTACAGTCTATGAGTCCGTGAAAATCACAGATGCAACACATTTGCCAGCCGTGTTGCGTCCATATTTCACAGATCATTAGGGAGAGATTATTTGAAAATTATTTTTCAGCTGTGCAGTGTCAGTGAAACACAGATGGCACACGGACAGCAAAAACAGGACACACGGACCCAACAGGGATCCTTCACGGACAGCTTCACAGATGTATCACTGACCACCTTGTTACAGATTGGAGCACGGACATGGACGTCTGAATGAAGCTTAATTGATAGAGATGTAAAGTGCAAATGCAATAGGCAAGAATATATCATGAGAGGCATATTACTATAGCAATTAGTAAGCCTGATGCCATTGCACAACCTTAGACTTATTGTTTTAGATTTCATTCTGTACTAGTGGTGTGTGGACTACAAGTGATTACTACTATGTACCTGCACTTTCATTCTTTCTAAATAGTATAGAATGAAAGCTTTTTAAAGGGAACCTGTCACCTCCTGTAGGGAAAAAAAACTGTTAGCAGTACCTTAATCTGGTGGCCAGGGTGACGCTAAAGAAGGTCTTGATAAGGAGAAGAGATTCCTGTAAATAGAAGAAATTGATGTTTTAATCCTGTTTAGAACGCTGACTTGACTCGGCTTGAAGTCAAGGGGGCAGCGGCTAGCCAAGAAAACCACTCCCCCTGGTCAACTTGAATGACAGTTGCCGTTGGGCCGGGGATCGCGCAGGGAGAAATTGCGCACCGCGCATGCGCGAGAATTGCGCGATCCCCGGCCCAACGGCAACTGTCATTCAAGTTGACCAGGGGGAGTGGTTTTCTTGGCTAGCCGCTGCCCCCTTGACTTCAAGCCGAGTCAAGTCAGCGTTCTGAACAGGATTAAAACATCAATTTCTTCTATTTACAGGAATCTCTTCTCCTTATCAAGACCTTCTTTAGCGTCACCCTGGCCACCAGATTAAGGTACTGCTAACAGTTTTTTTTCCCTACAGGAGGTGACAGGTTCCCTTTAATATATCTGACTTGTATTTTCTCTTGTCCCATATATAATAATACACTGTATATTGATATAGACAGGCACTCTCATCTGGGCTATATAGAGAAAGTAATTAATATTTATTAGCATAAAATATGTAGTATAAAAATATGCAGGGGCGGACACAGACAGCAGAGGGCCCTTGTGCAAGGAATGTGTTTGGGCCGCCCCCCCCCGGCCCCCCCCCGCCGTTCCCAAACCAAATTCTCAACCTAACCTATGGTGTCCTAACATTACATACAGCAATACAAAACATACAGGGTAAGGCTACTTTCACACCTGCAGCACTACGCTCCGGCCACCTGATTTGGCAGAGAATGCAAGAAATTGGCCGGACACAAACTCAGGCATGCAGAGGTTTGTGTCCTGCTGATTCTCTGCATTTTTGCCAGATTGTGGCCGGATCTCTGCCTGACCCCATTATAGTTAATGGGGCCGGCGGGCATTCTGTCTGAATCCAGCAGTGCCAGAGCCGGTGAATTCCAGAAGGCTGTTCTCTGCTGGACCAGCCTGCCAGAATCACCAACTCAGATGTGAAAGTAGCCTAATACAGGTCCACATACCTCCTACATCCAGTGACGTCTTCTTAGATGTAGATGTTCTCTTTCCTCATCTTTTCCTTTCAGACCAGACTGCCATGATGATTTCTTCCAGCCATCTCTTCTCTCTGTGGAGTTTGAGAAATAGACATCTTAGATTCCTACTTTTCTATCATTCTTCCACCTTCTTGAACTCCTCATCCTGCCACTCCCCAATACTGTGCCCGCTGTGCTCCCCAAAACTATACTGCAGAAACAGTCCCCCTCAAATACTACCGCCTTCAGTAATTAAAATAACTGCACCCAGGAAATAGTGTCCCTGACACTAAATTATAACCAAAATGTTCCCAAAAATAACTGTGCTAAGCTGATAGTAATAGTCCCAACAATAGAAATAATTAGTGCCCCGGCCAGCCAATGTCCCCATAGTGCCCTCATAATGTGCCAATGCCCCCTACTATGTACCCAAAAAACCCTCTTAGTGCCCCTATACAATGACCCCAATAGTGCTCCTCTCCCCCCCTTCTCCATAGTGCCCCCATGTCTGCCAGAATATAAGATAGGGCCCCCATAGTGATCCTCGCCCTCCATAGTGCCAGTATATATATAGGGCCCCACATAGCGTCCTCCTCCTCCAAGAGTGCCCCCCATAATGCTCCCCCTCCATAGTGGCCCCCCATAGTGCTCCTCCTCCATAGTGGCCCCCCATAGTGCTCCTCCTCCATAGTAGCCCCCATAGTGTTCCTTCTCCATAGTGGCCCCCCCATAGTGTTCCTTCTCCATAGTGGCCCCCCATAGTGCTCCCCCTCCATAGTGGCCCCCCATAGTGCTCCCCCTCCATAGTGGCCCCCCATAGTGCTCCTCCTCCATAGTAGCCCCATAGTGTTCCTTCTCCATAGTGGCCCCCCATAGTGCTCCTCCTCCATAGTGGCCCCCCATAGTGCTCCTCCTCCATAGTAGCCCCCATAGTTTTCCTTCTCCATAGTGGCCCCCCATAGTGCTCCTCCTCCATAGTGGCCCCCCATAGTGCTCCTCCTCCATAGTGGCCCCCCATAGTGCTCCTCCTCCATAGTGGCCCCCATAGTGTTCCTTCTCCATTGTGCTCCCCCTCCAAAGTGGCCCCCATAGTGCCTCTCCTCCATAGTGCTCCTCCCCCATAGTGCCCCCACTGAGTGCCAACTTAAATAAAAAAAAATTAACAGTTATACTTACCTCCTTGCCTCTGTCAGCGACGCGATGCAGGCCTCTTCCGGCCTGTGTCCGCGCTGTACGGCTCAGGCGGCGCGATGACGTCATCGCGCCGCCTGTGCCGGCCTCTGATAGGCTACAGGCCTAGTGCCTGCAGCCTATCAGAGGAACGGGGAAGGGACACGCCTCTCCCTCCCTTGCCCCGCATTATCCATCTGTATCGCCGTCCTAAGGACGGCGATACAGATGAATATAGAGATGAGCGCTTCCAAAATGGAAGCGCTCATCTCTACCTGCCGCCGGGAAGAAAGGGCCCCCCTCCGGTCCCGGGCCCCGGTGCAGCCGAACCGGCTGCACCGCGGTATGTCCGCCCCTGAAAATATGAATACAAATATATGTATATAAAAATATATAAACAGAAGCCTCAATGATATACCAGTACCTAAACATGAACTATAGCAAAATAGACCTAATCATGTATAAATAGAACATCTATGTTTTCTTCACCATATGTAAATGATCTAAAGCGCTTCCATAAATACTGAGATTAAGTAGAAAAAAATAATTGAGGTTCCAGAAACATCACTGCAACATTGAAGAGTATGGAAGGAATGTTCATATGACCAAAGACATAAATGTTGGTCCTCACAGGAGATAATCAATTGCTATTTATACATATATTGGTTGCTCCTTTCATTGTAAATAGTTAAAGGGGTTGTCCGGGTTCAGAGCTGAACCCGGACATACCCTTATATTCACCCAGGCAGCCCGCCTGAACAGGGCATCGGAGCATCTCATGCTCCGATGCCCTCCCTTGCCCTGCATTGGATCGCGCAGGGCAAGGGCTCTTTTATTTACATAACACACTGCCGGGCAGAAGCTTCCGCCCGGCAGTGAGTTCGGTGACGTCACCGGCTGTAATAGACCGGCTTTAGCGCTGCCCTAGCCGTTTTACTGGCTAGGGCAGCCTAAAGCCCGCCCATCAGCGCCGGTGACGTCACCGGGCTCACTGCCGGGCGGAAGGTATAGGATGCTCCGATGCCCTGTTCAGGCGGGCTGCCTGGGTAAATTAAAAGTTATGTCCGGGTTCAGCTCTGAACCCGGACAACCCCTTTAAATATCACATATAAGCAAGCAAGAGAAAGAACTCCAACAAGCCCGTGCAGGCATGAGCGAAGATCTGACCATGTGGGACGCCGATAATCTGTCCCGTGGAGAGGAAGAGCGATCTACAAAGGTATTCACCCAGGAGAGATGTGGCATTAGGGGTGAGTGCTACGACTATATATGTTTATACAATATTAGTTATACGGTGGATAACTGTATTAGCCATTCGGACTGCACTTAAAGGGGTTGTCCGGGTTCAGAGCTGAACCCAGACATACCTTTAAATTCACCCAGGCAGCCCGCCTGAACAGGGCATCGGAGCATCCTATGCTAATTAGCACAGGGCAAAGGCATTTAGCCCAGTTCCGGTGACGTACCGGGCTCTGCCGTCGGAGAGAGGCAACCCTCCTTTCTATAAAAAGCCAAAAAGTTCAAACTCTGCATTAAGGCCCCCTTGTGATAAAGTGTCAAAATCAAAAATCCTTCTGGACTCCAATCTAGACATCCGTGATATATGGTCTCCACTAGTGTTGAGCGAGCACCTCTGTGCTCGTATGCTCTGACCGAGCACTAGGGGTTGCTCAAGTGCTCAGCCGAGCACCTGAGCATAATGTTAGTCAATGGGACTAAACCAGGCACGCTCCGCTCGGAAGAGGGGAGGGTGTCTGGTTAATAGAAAAAGATCAGAATTGCGACTTCTCCTCTTTTACTCCTTTCACCCTAAAAGTATGTTAATTAACTGAATTTGTAAGCATTAGCGCACAATGCGTATGCATTAGCATACAAATGCATACACATTAGCATACAAATGCGTACGCATTAGCATACAAATGCGTACGCATTAGCGTACAAAAGCGTAGGCATTAGCATACAAATTTGTACGCATTAGCATACAATTTGTACGCATTAGCGCACAAATCAATATTACAGTGCGGGGAAGAGACTCGAGCATTGCGCTCGAGTACACTCGGTGTTCGGCCGAACCCCGAGCGGATCCGAGCGTAGGCATGCTCGGACGAACAGCGAGTTTGGCCGAGCATGCTTGCTCCACACTAGTCTCCAACTCTCCAGTGTTCCTCTACTTTCTCAAACGCTAAAAAGATTAAACCGCTTGGATCTTTATTGTTATATTGCTTAAAATGTCTACACATACCCTGTCTAGACATTTTAAGCAATATCATAATAAAGATCCAAGCAGTTTAATCTTTTCATATCCTAAGTCTTCAGTATACAACTTAAAAGGTCACTGTGCAATCATAAATATAAATTGCATTAGATAACAATCAGGACTATGAAGTTCTCTGCTTACATAAAATAGATGTTGGCCAAACATTCCGTCAAATATCAGCTATTCCAACCGACCTTCCCAAACCCATCAGGGTTGCAAACCATCCAGAAATTTCTTTTCTAGGCAACTTTTTTGATTTTGTGACAAAAATAAATGTGTACATGATTTTTTTTGTGGCTGGTGGTATTTGACTAGGTTATTTTGGTGGTAATTATCATGATTTTAAAGTTCACCATAAATACTGGTAATAAGTTCTTAACAGTATATTGAGTTACAGGCATGGATTACTTAGAATCTTTATCATTCAATATGGTTTTCCAATTTGTCTGTAAAAAATGTTGGCAGTCCGTGATTTTGGGATAAGTTGTCCAGAAAAAAGTAAAATTCTAGTTGCCAACTCTGGTACCCATGTATGTGTTTTCAGTAGGGATAGTGGAATAAGCAGCTGCTAAACTCCTCTAACAGCAACCTGTCTGTCACAGGAACCAAGACCAGGCATTCTGAAATCCACAAAGCTGATCCTTCATTCCCCTGACATTTGGTATTAGGGGGGAGTCTCGACAACTCAAAATACATTAGTGGGCAAGTCCAATTGACATTGGCAGATTCGGCCAATAAAAGCGCCCTTTTCCCAAAATAAAGTTTAAAAAAATTCTAAAAAAAAGGGGAAAAAGGAAAAGTAGACATATTAGGTATTGTCACGTCCGTATCGACCGGCTTTATAAAAATATCACATGGTCCACCCCGCCAGGTGAATGTAGTAAAAAAAAAAAAAAAAAAAAACAGTACCAACCATTTTTTGGTCACCTTCCCTCACAAAAAGTGTAATAGCAGGTGATCAAAAAGGTGTATTTACCCCAAAATGGTGCCAATCAAACTGTCATCTCATCCCGCAGCAAAAAATGAGACCCTACCTAAGACAATCGACAGAAAAATAAAAAAAAATATGGCTCTCAGAAAATGGTAGCACAAAAACAAGATTTAATTCCGTTCAAAAATGCATCCAATGTGTACAACTTAGCAAAAATAAAAATGTTAGACATATTGGGTATCGGCGTGTCCGTAACAACTTTCTCTATAAAAAAGTCACATTATATTTCCCCTCAGGTGAACGCTGTAAAAAATTTTTTTAAAAAACAACTATGCCAAAACAGCCATTTATTGGACACCTACCCACACAAAAAGTGTAATAGCAGTTAATCAAAAAGGAGTATTTATCCCAAAATGGTACCAATCAAACCGTCATCTCATCCCACAGAAATTGATACCCTATCTAAGACAAACGACCAAAATATATATATATAGCTCTCAGAAAATGGCAGCACAAAAACAAGATTTAATTCTGTTCAAAAATGCATCTAATGTGTAAAACAAATATAAAAATGTTAGACATATTGGGTATCGTCACGTCCGTAACAACCTGCTCTATAAAAAATATTACATGATTTGCCCCTTCAGGTGAATGCTGTAAAAAAAAGTTTTTTAAAAAACTATGCAAAAACAGCCATTTTTTGTCACCTTGCCTCACAAAAAGTGTAACATCAAGCGATCAAAAAGTCTTATGTACCCCAAAATGGTACCAATGAAACCATCACCTCATCCCGCAAAAAATAAGACCCCACATAAGACAATAACTAAAAAAATATTTCCTGCAACAGGTGGCAGGAGGTCAGTGAGGTTGGCAACACGTGGGTTAATCTGACAGTTTTACCTTTGGTTGTTTTGTTGTTGCTGAGATTCACCACACCGTCCCCCTTCAGGTGTAGGTGTCTTATCAATTAACCTTGCCTATTTAGTGTTGCTTCTCCCACCATGCTGTGCTGTATACTTTCTGTTGCATCTGTGGCCTGCTGGTGTGTGATTCTCAGTGGAGATCTCGTGGCTGCCATTTTCTACTGGAAAGTTAAGTGTCCTCTTTCCCTTTTATATTTTTGTATTATTTGTGTGTATCCTTTCCCTGTGTTTGGTGATTGGGCCTGAGGGGAGACTCCTGTTCGTCCAGGTTGGTGGAGGAACAGTGTGACTCATTCCTGACATTGAACTCCCCTACCTTCGAGGCCTGTTCATACTGGTTGTTAGTCAGGATTGGAGTCAGGGTTTCTCTAGGAGGTGTCCATCTGCCTTCCCTAGTTTCCAGGGCTAATCTCCATTTCCTTTTCCCCCCTTTTCCTCCTGCACTTGGTGTGGTATCTTCCCCCCACATAGGAGCATAACATTGGCACCCGCAAACCAATCCATCAAAATCTGTGCTGCAAAATCCATATGGCGCTCCTTCCGTTCTGAGTCCTGCCATGTGCCCCCACAGCAGTTTACCACCACATATGGGGTGTTGCCGTATTCAGGAGAAAATGGGTGACAAATTATGGGGTGCTTTTTCTCCTGTTAGCCCTTGTGAAAATGAAAAATTTGGGGCTAAAGCAACATTTTATCGGAAGAAATGAAACTTTTTATTTTCACAGCCAAGTGTTTCAAATTCCGTAAAACGCTTAGGGGCTCAAAGTGCTCAGTACATCCCTTAATATATTCTTTGAAGGGTGTAGTTTCCAAAATGGGGTCACTTTTTGAGGGTTTGTCAAAAACTGTAGGGGTTTGTCAGGGTCTCTTAAAATACAAAATGGTGCCTAAAAACCATTCTAGCAAAATCTGCCTCCAAAATCCATATGGCGCTCCTTTCCTTCTGACTACTACCACGTGCCCATAGAGAAGTTTACCACCACATATGGGGTATTTCTGTAAACTGCAGAATCAGAGTAATGTATATTGAGGTTTAATTTGCTGTTAACCCTTGCTGTGTTGCAAAAAAAATTGATTAACGTGAAAAATCTGCATATAAAATGAAATTTTGAAATTTCGCCTCCATTTTCCTTTAATTCTTGTAGTACACCTAAAGGGTTAACAAAGTTTGTAATGTCAGTTTTAAATCATTTTAGGGGTGTAGTTTCTAAAATTGGGTCATTTATGGGTGGTTTCCATTACGTAAGCCCCTCAAAATCACTTTATATCTGAATTGGTGCTTAAAAAAATGGTTTTGGAAATTTTGTTGAAAATTTTAAAAATGGCTTCTAAACTTCTAAGCTTTCTAACCTTCTAAAAAAAAAAAGACATTTACAAAATGATGCCAACATAAAGTAGTGTCAGTGTTTCACGGACGTGTGCTGTACGTGTTCTCCACAGACAGCACAAGCCCCCATTCATTTTAATGTGCGTATTCAGACATCAGTGTTTCAGCACGGTCTGTGGGTCCGTGTTTTCAGCACCATGTTCACGGATCCATCACGTCCATTATAGTGTATGGTTCCGTGAAAACCACGGATGCAACATGAATGCCATCCGTGTTGCATCTGTGTTTCACTGATCATCATTATGAAGAGATGCTTTGAAAATTATTTTTCAGCTGTTCAGTGTCAGTGAAACATGGATGCAACACGGACAGCAAAAACCGGACACACGGACCCAACACGGATCCTTCACAGACAGCTTCACGGATGCCTCACTGACCACCTGCTCACGGATTTGAGCACGGACATGGATGTGTGAATGAGGCTTTACTATCTGTCCTAAAAGTAGAGAAATGCAAATTTAGAAAATTGTGAATTTTTCAAAATTTTTGGTAAATTTGGGATTTTTTAAAAAAATAAAGGAAAAATATATTGACTCAAATTTACCACTGTCATGAAGTACAATGTGTCATGAGAAAACAGTCTCAGAATGGCTTGGATAAGTAAAAGTGTTCCAAAGTTATTACCACATAAAGTGAAACATGTCAGATTTGCAAAACATGGCCTGGGCAGGAAGGTGAAAACTGGCCCAGGGCTGAAAGGGTTAAAACTGAATCAGCACCTATATAAGCAGACAAGATATAAGGTGCTGAAGAGCAGCACTATATACGCAGACAAAAAAACACGAGTTTGTAAGCGTTTATGTGTTTGATTTCAAGTATGTGTTTTTATTAAGTGTGTGAATTAAGATTTAGTGACTTTAGATTCAGGGACTTTAGTAAGAGACTACAGTCATGGCCAAAAGTTTTGAGAATTATACAAATATTAATTTTTACAAAGTCTACTGCTTCAGTTTTTATAATGGCAATTTGCATATACTCCAGAATGTTATAAAAAGTGATCAGCTTAACAGCAATTACTTGCAAAGTCAATATTTGCCTAGAAAATGAACTTTATCCCCCAAAACACATTTCAACATCATTGCAGCCCTGCCTTAAAAGGACCAGCTAACATCGTTTCAGTGATTGCTCCATTAACACAGGTGTGGGTGTTGATGAGGACAGGGCTGGAGATCAATCTGTCATGATTAAGTAAGAATGACACCACTGGACACTTTAAAAGGAGGCTGGTGCTTGGCATCATTGTTTCTCTTCTGTTAACCATGGTTATCTCTAAAGAAACACGTGTAGTCACCATTGCACTGCACAAAAATGGCTTAACAGGGAAGAGTATTGCAGCTAGAAAGATTGCACCTCAGTCAACAATCTATCGCATCATCAAGAACTTCAAGGAGAGAGGTTCCATTGTTGCCAAAAAGGCTCCAGGGCGCCCAAGAAAGACCAGCAAGCGACAGGACGTCTCTTAAAAGTGTTTCAGCTGGGGGATCGGGCTACCAGCAGTGCAGAGCTTGCTCAGGAATGGCAGCAGGCAGGTGTGAGTGCATCTGCACGCACTGTGAGGCGGAGACTCTTGGAGCAAGGCCTGGTCTCAAGGAGGGCAGCAAAGAAGCCACTTCTCTCCAGAAAAAACATCAGGGACAGACTGATATTCTGCAAAAGGTACAGGGAGTGGACTGCTGAGGACTGGGGTAAAGTCATTTTCTCTGATGAATCCCCTTTTCGATTGTTTGGGACATCTGGAAAACAGCTTATTCGGAGAAGACGAGGTGAGCGCTACCACCAGTCTTGTCTCATGCCAAATGTAAAGCATCCTGAAACCATTCATGTGTGGGGTTGCTTCTCAGCCAAGGGAATCGGCTCTCTCACAGTTTTGCCTAAAAACACAGCAATGAATAAAGAATGGTACCAGAATGTCCTCCGAGAGCAACTTCTCCCAACCGTCCAAGAGCAGTTTGGCGATCAACAATGCCTTTTCCAGCATGATGGAGCACCTTGCCATAAAGCAAAGGTGATAACTAAATGCCTCAGGGAACAAAACATAGAGATTTTGGGTCCATGGCCTGGAAACTCCCCAGATCTTAATCCCATTGAGAACTTGTGGTCAATCATCAAGAGACGGGTGGACAAACAAAAACCTACAAATTCTGACAAAATGCAAGCATTGATTGTGCAAGAATGGACTGCTATCAGTCAGGATTTGGTCCAGAAGTTGATTGAGAGCATGCCAGGGAGAATTGCAGAGGTCTCGAAAAAGAAGGGTCAACACTGCAAATATTGACTTGCTGCATTAACTCATTCTAACTGTCAATATAAGCTTTTGTTACTCATAATATGATTGCAATTATATTTCTGTATGTGATAAAAACATCTGACAAACACACATAAAAACCAGAGGGCAGCAGATCATGTGAAAATATAATATTTGTGTCATTCTCAAAACTTTTGGCCATGACTGTACAATAAGTCAGTTGCTTTTAATTGCACTGTATTATTGTATTTATTTCTCTTTTCTTGTGTAATACCCATTAGTATGTGTTCCATTAATGACAAGGCAGACCAGTGCACACATCGTCAAATGTATGCAGTTCTGCAACAGCCATTTGTGGGTGCATATCTTTGTTCAATATGTGAGCAAACTGCCCATTTGAAATCTCACATCCTGTATCTAAACAAGCGAATTTCAACATTGACATACCTTGGCAATATGGAAAAGAGTTTGCTACTCAGTGAGATGCGGGAAGGGTGGTAGCATGGAGGATCAGGAAAGTCATGTAGGTAGCTGGATAACGGAAAGAAGTGTAGAGGGAAGAGTGCCAGGGAGGCTAGCCTGGATCTGAAACACCCTAACAAGATTGCAAGGATGGCAGATAAGAGGGATGTCAGTTCAGGGAGAGCACTGTTGCAGCCAGACACTTCCTCTGCCAGTCAGGACAGTGTCAACTCCAGTAAGCAGGGGACCAGGAGAGCAGGGCAGGCCAGACAAGTGCTTGTAGTGGCAGACTCTATTATTAGAGGTACAGATAGGACAGACTGTCACTAAGACCGGGATTGTGTGCCGACTATCTGGCGCTTGAGTTTGACATATCACAGATTGGGTTGATAGATTACCGGAGGGCTGGAGAAGACCCAGCGATTAAGGTCTACATTGGAACCAATGACAAAGTTAGAGGTAGGTGGAGCATCTTTCAAAATGGTTTCAGGGATTTAGTTCGCAAGCTTAGGACAAGGACCTCAAAGGTAATATTTTCTGAAATACCACCGATACCACTAGCAATACCAGAAAGGCAGCGGGAGATTAGGGAGATAAACAAGTGGCTCAAGAACTGGTGTAGGAAGGAGGCATTTGGGTTCATAGATAACTGAGCTGACTTCTCTGTCATAGGTATGGGCTACACCTCAATGGGGAAGGTGCAGCTGTGTTGGGTGAGAAGACGGCTAAAATGTTGGAGGAGTATTTAAACTATGGACAGGGGAGGGTGATTACATTATAGGAGGGGAAGGTAGTGTACATAGTGCACTGGGGCAAGGTAATAGAACTGGGGGTGGAATGGAGGAAAGGGCTAGAACAGTTCACTAAGAAAGGTGTAGGGTAAAAAATATCCAAAAACCTCGTAATTGTATTATACTGATACCAGAAGCCTGACTAATAAAACTGGTGAACTGGAATTAGTAATGTCTATAGAGGACTATGACATAGTGGGAATAACTGAGACATGGCAGGATGATAGCTATGACTGGGCAGTTAACGTACAGGGTTGCAGTCTGTTTAGAAAGGATTGTAAAAACTGGAGAAGATGATGGTTTTGCCTTTATGTAAAGTCCTGTCTAAAGCTCACACTACAAGGAGATATAAGTGAGGGACGTTAACATGTGAAGTCACTGTGGGTAAAAATACATGGAGACAAAAACGATAAAATACTGATAGGCTTTTTTATAAGCCACCTAATATACCAGAGTCCACAGAAAATCTACTACTCAGGGAAATAGATGAGGCAACAAATCATAATGAGTTTATTATTATGGGGGACTTCAACTACCCAGACATAGACTGAAACCTGTAGACCTCATAAAGGAAACAGGTTCTTGACAATAACCAAAGACAATTACCTTTCCAAACTGGTTCATGATCCGACTAGAGCAGGGATGCTCAACCTGCGGCCCTCCAGTTGTTGTAAAACTACAACTCCCAGCATGCCTGGACAGCCTACAGCTTTCAGCCTACAGCAGGGCATGATGGTAGTTTTACAATAGCTGGAGGGCCACAGGTTGAGCATCCCTAGACTAGAGGAACAGCCACACTGGATTTAGTCCTAATCAATAGGCAGGTTGAGGGAACCTGGAAAATAGTGACCATAAAATAATACCCTTCAAAAGAGTGTTTCTTCAGGGAGGCACAAAAACACCAAACTTAAAAAAAACACAAACTCACTAAGTGGGACAACATCTTTGGGAATAAGAATGCAGCCACAAAGTGGGATATTTTTAAAGGCATCCTAAACATTAATTGTAAAAGAGGAACATGCCATATGGAAATAAAAGGGTGAGGAACAAGAAATAGAATTTCTCTATAATGACAGGGAGTGTTCCACAGGATTGACACTTAACAAATGTGGCGCTAATATTCAAAAAGGGTTCAAAAACAGAGCCTGGGAACTATGGGTAAACTGTTTGAGAGTTTTCTAAGAGATGCTATTCTGGAATATCTCAATGAAAATAATTGAATAATGCTATATCAGCATGGCTTCATGAGGGATCGGCCATGTCAAACTAATTTAATCCATTTCTATGAGGAGGTAAGTTCTAGACTTGACCGCAGCGAGTCAATGAATGTCATATATCTTGCATTTGATATTGTGCCACATAAATGGTTAGTACTAGTGTTGATCGAGCACCGTGATGTTCGGGTGCTCGGGTGCTCTGGCCAAACACTGGGTGGTGCTCGAGTGCTCGGCCGAGCACCCGAGTATAATGGAAGTCAATGAGAGAACCCGAGCGCTAAACCAGGCACCCCCTGCTCTGAAGAGGGGAGGGTGTCTGGTTCATAGGGAAAGTTGAGAAAATGGTAAAAACACCACTGCAATGGTTTGGGAACAGCATGGGGAGGATGTCTGGATGCATCTTGGACTCCAAAGTCGCTGCTATTAACAATGTTGTCCGAGTATTACGCCACTTTTACGGAATAACAAGAATACCCCCCAAAACCGAATATAACATCGGATTCTAGAGGAAATATTGTTGGGAAACATATATTTACTTGTATATAAAGCGCAAGTAGCAGCAGGCCCTCACCCCTAATGTTTACACGGTCAGATCAGCAGCAGGCACTCGCCCCTAATGTTTTAGAGTTTCAGCAGCACTGAAGGTCAACTTGTCAGGAGGAGGACCATAGTGAAGAAGTGGAAGAGAAGGTGGTAGAAATCACTGGCCCAGCATGGGAAAGTGGCAAGCTGAGCAAAGACAGGGGGAGGGATCCGCAGCGCCGCAACAGGATGGAAGAGGCAGTAGGGTGGCAAAAGGTAGAAGACAGGCCACACCAACAAGTGTGGACGATAAAAGATTTGTCATTTGCAACCTGTGCCGTACCAAAATGAGCAGGGGCATGAACACTAGACCCCTGACCACCACTAGCATGATCCTCATGGCAGCAAAGCACCCTAATAGGTGGGCCAAACGCCTGGATCCACAATCGGTGTCTGCGGGTCACACCACTGCCTCCTCTTCCCTGTGTTACGTGCCTCCCGCCCTGCACCTGGACCAGCGCTGCATACAGATGTCCATACCCCAGGCCTTTGAACGAAAGCGCAAATACCCAGCCACCCACCCACAGGCCATAGCACCAAATGCACATTTTTACAAATTGCTGGTGCTGGAAATGTTGCCGTTTAGGCTTGTGGACACTGAGGCTTTTCGCAGTCTGATGGCGGCTGTCCCTTGTTACTGAGTACCTAGCCGCCACTATTTTTGCCAGTGTGCCGTCACCGCCTTACACCAGCATGTGTCCCGTAACATAACCTGTGCCCTGACCAACGCAGTTACTGGGAAGGTCCACTTAACTACTGACACATGGACAAGTGCTTTTGGCCAGGGACGCTACATTTCCCTGACAGCACACTGGGTGAACATTGTGGAGGCTGGGGCGTGTCGTACCCTGGGATGGCACAGGTGCTACTAACACAAAGGATTGCGGGCCCTACTTCCATCAGGATTTCCACCACCACCTACATTAGCGGCTGAAACCCCTCCTTATCCTCCTCCACTTCCACCTAGGAATTCTCATCTTGCAGCACCAGTCAGCCATCAGTCAGTAGCTGGAAGCAGTGTAGCACAGCAGTGGGGAAGCGGTAACAGGCTGTGCTTAAACTTATTTGCTTAGGTGACAAACAACACACCGCCACAGAACTGTGGCAGGGTATAAGGGACCAGGCTGAGCTGTGGCTCTCGCCACTCAATCTACAACCAGGCATGGTTGTGTCTGATAACGACCGCAACTTGGTGGCGGCTTTGGAGCTCGGCAAGCTCACACACATACTGTCACGCTCAGGTGTGGGGGGAAAACCACACAGAGCGTAGGAGGGAAAGAAGATTAGGCCTAGAAACTAAGGAAGGAAGATGGACACCTCCTAAAGGAAACCCTCACTCTAATCCTGACTGACTACCAGTATGAACAGGCCTCAAATATAGGCGAGTTCATACACAGGAACCTAAACCAAACTGACCCTATAGGACCCTGGAACTAATGACAGGAATGAGTCTACCTGTTCCTCCAACAGGAAGCACGAACAGGAGTCTCCTTCAGGCCAAACAACTGCTTCAACTTAGTGGTTCAGTGGTTTCTCAAAACCTACCCCAATTTGCCTGAGTTGCTGGTGAAGGTGCACCGCCTGTGTGCCCATTTCCGAAAGTCACCTACAGCTTTCGCTGGTCTGGCAACGCTGCAGCAGCGCTTACACTTGCCAGCTCACCGACTGTGCGACCTGAGCACGCGCTGGAACTCCACCTTCCACATGTTGGGCAGGCTTT
The DNA here is from genome assembly GCA_900303285.1 of Rhinella marina. Lineage (NCBI taxonomy): Eukaryota > Metazoa > Chordata > Amphibia > Anura > Bufonidae > Rhinella > Rhinella marina. The sequence goes on from ONZH01011232.1 coordinate 134,727, forward strand.
GTGAGCAGCAGAGACCAGTAGTGGAATAACAGCTGCAACACGGTCGGCGCCTTTCCAGTTGCTCACAATAAAGGTGGGCGGCTCTGCATGTGGAAAAGGTTCTGATAAGTGGCCTAGTGTCACAAGGAGGGAAAAGTTTTTGAAAATGGTAAAGGAGTACCTAGCTGACCGTGTCAATGTCCTCAGCGATCCCTCTGTGCCTTATAATTATTGGGTGTCTAAGCTGAACAAGTGGCACGAACTGGCGCTCTACGCCTTGGAGGTGCTGGCCTGCCCTGCCGCCAGCGTTTTGTCAGAGCAGTTATTTACTGCCGCTGGGGGCATAATAACTGCTAAGCGCATCCGCCTGTCAACTAAAAATGCTGACAGGTTGACGCTAATCAAAATGAACAAGGCCTGGATTGCCCCTGACTTCGCTATACCACCAGAGGAAAGCAGCTGAACATAAAGGAACTTTAAATGTGGTTTTTAAGGTGTATTGAATACACTGTATTTCCACTCACCCCTTCCTCTTCTCGTCCTCTTCCTCCTCTTCCTCCATCATATCAAAATGGTTATTAGGCTGCCCTCACCTTTAAATATTTAAGAGGTGGGGGCGGAGCTTGCCAATGGCGGAGTGAGCAGCACGTCTCTTCAGCTCCTGAACGTCTCCGGCGAATAAACTGACACTAGGGCTTCCGAACTACTTGTTCTCAAAGATGGGACGCAGAAAAGGTCCAGCATTAGAGATGAGCGAGCATACTCGTCCGAGCTTGGTGCTCGTTCGAGTATTAGGGTACTCGTAAGTGCTCGCTGCTCAGACGAGTATCTCGCCATGCTCGAGGAAATGGCAACTTCCGCATCGTGCTTTTTTGGTGCCTATAAACTCAGCCAATCACAAGCCAGGAGACTCTGTGGTACACCCAGCATCACGTGGGGCCCTTACATGTCGATAGCAGGGGTTGGCTGGCCTGATCAGGTGACCCTGGAATATACTACTGACTGGCCGCGGTGCTCGGCTCAGATGCCGTCTGGATGTCGTTAGGGATAGAGCTGCTGCATTTCAGGGACAGTGTTAGGGCCTGCATTTAGTTCTCTGTTAGGCAGGAATCACCCACAAAGAACCCAACAGCCCTTCTAAAAGCTACAAGAATTGTTTTTTTTGTCTCCTGGCTTGGCTGGCTGGCACTAGTAGTGCAGCTATTGCCATATATAACCCCCTTTTTTTATTTAATGTTATATCTCAGTGATACAAATCCATTGCACACAGCAGTGTGGAACCATTCTGTGTGTCACAGTTCAGTACACTCACTATTTTCTGTCCAGGTGACACTTTCTGTACGTCACTTAATACAACCAAGTCTTTTGCTGCCTGTCACATGTATAGCTTGATCCCAAAAATCTCTGTGCGACATTTGTCTGGGTCGCAGTCTAAATAGCCACCGTCAGTAGGGTGTCAGTTAGCTCTACGATGCACGTCACGTTCCAAAAAAAACAAAAATTTTTTGTTGTTTTAGCTCAGTGATACAAATCCATTTCACACAGCTGCGTGGAACCTTTCTGTGTGTCACAGTTCAGCACACTCACTCCAATCCGTATTTTCTGTCCAGGTGACACTTTCTTTACGTCACTTAATTAAACCAGACTGAACAAGTTTGTGGGTTTCAGTACACCAGGCCCATTTATTTATTTTTTTTTATATGATACACTTATATACAGAAAATGTTGAACCCCAGGGTTTCAAAGCTGGACACGTGGCCTGAACTGGCGCTGTACGCCTTGGAGGTGCTGGCCTGCCTTGCCGCTAGCGTGCTGTCAGAGCGGGTATTCAGTGCAGCTGGTGGCGTCATCACCGATAAGCGTACACGCCTGTCAACTGACAGCGCTGACAGGCTGACGCTTATTAAAATGAACAAAGCCTGGATTTCACCGGAATTCAAATCTCCTCCGGGGGAAAGCAGCTAAAGATTAACATTACTTATGTATACGATTCCTCTTCTCTACTCCTCCTACCCCTCCTCCTCCTCCATATCGTCTTTGCCTAACGCTGACCAAAAAAACGCCATTTTTCAGAGGTCCAACTGGCACTCTTTTACCACAGTTTTTCAGGAGGGCCCCCTACAGGCCCTCTCTTCAAACAATTTTTCCAGAGGTCCACCTACAGGCCCTCTCTCCAAACAATTTTTCTGGAGGTCCACCTACAGGCCCTCTCTTCAAACAATTTTTCCGGAGGTCCACCTACAGGCCCTCTCTCCAAACAATTTTTCCGGAGGTCCACCTACAGGCCCTCTCTCCAATCAATTTTTCCGGAGGTCCACCTACAGGCCCTCTCTCCAAACAATTTTTTCGGAGGTCCACCTACAGGCCCTCTCTCCAAACAATTTTTCCGGAGGTCCACCTACAGGCCCTCTCTTCAAACAATTTTTCCGGAGGTCCACCTACAGGCCCTCTGTCCAAACAATTTTTCCGGAGTTCCACCTACAGGCCCTCTCTCCAAACAATTTTTCCGGAGGTCCACCTACAGGCCCTCTCTTCAAACAATTTTTCCGGAGGTCCACCTACAGGCCCTCTGTCCAGTTCCAGTTTTATTTGCGCAAACTGCGTAAATTTTATTTTTGGGATAGGTGTGAATAATAATATTACCTGCTTATCTATATTGCCCAACATTGGATACGGTAGCAACAAGAAGACCAAACACATGCTGCCCACAGGGTTCTGCAAATTCCTGGTCCACAATGTCAAGGAGCTCGAGGTTCTGTTGATGAGCAACAAGTCCTTCTGTGCAGAAATCGCCCACAACGTCTCCATCTAAGAACCTAAAGACCATTGTGGAGAGAGCGGCACAGCTCGCCATCAAAGTGACGAACCCCAACGCCAGACTGCGCAGTGAAGATAACGAATAAATATCTCTGTGGTTATTTGTGCTAAATAAAAGTTAAATAAACACAAAAAAAAAAAATTGATCTGTTCCTGTGCCTGATCCACCCAAGTTGAATCTGTCCCATCATGAGAAAGTCCCCCAAGGAGTCCCCACTGTAACTTGCTTCCCATACAACTACCTCACCCCCCGACACCTGTGTCTCGCCATTGTCCACCACCTCCTCAGACAACACTGGTAAATCCCCACTGTCAGCACACGGAGACTGCAAAAGGTCTTGCGAATTGGGGCAGAGAATGTTCTGGGGTAGCACATCAGAGAAGGGGTGACTATGGGGTTCCAGGGAGTACGTGACCACATGCAATCTCCATCTAAAAAGTCATGCCACACTAGATCGAGCTCATAATTGACAATTGTACCGGTTGATAAATTTTTAAGTTGGGGTCCTGCGTCGTCATTCTAACTACATCCGGCTGTTGTCACCACCACACACGCTAGCCCAGGGGGCACTCCTCTGGCTCTTCCAGCTAAACCTCCTTCCCCCCAGCCTGCCCCCCACCTACAGGCCCTCTCTCCAAACAATTTACCCGGATAGGGGACGTATTAGATATTGTACTGATGTTTTTTTTGGTTCTTCTTTTAATTGCCTCCTGACCTGTGATAGGCAGAGCATGGACACGTCCCCTTAGCTGCAGTAGAAAAGACACTCCCCTGGCCAGAGCAAGCTCTTTTTCCTTTTCCGTGGTCGAAAAATCCATGAAATATATGGTCCCAAGATAGGGGACGTATACGGTATTAAACTGAGAAGAATCGATACCGTACCGGTTGATGCTACAGTTTTTCCAAATCCATCCGGCTGTTGTCACCACCACACACGCTAGCCCAGGGGGCACTCCTCTGGCTCTTCCAGCTAAACCTCCTTCCCCCCAGCCTGCCCCCCACCTACAGGCCCTCTCTCCAAACAATTTACCCGGATAGGGGACGTATTAGATATTGTACTGATGTTTTTTTTGGTTCTTCTTTTAATTGCCTCCTGACCTGTGATAGGCAGAGCATGGACACGTCCCCTTAGCTGCAGTAGGAAAGACACTCCCCTGGCCTGAGCAAGCTCTTTTTCCTTTTCCGTGGTCGAAAAATCCATGAAATATAAGGTCCCAAGATAGGGGACATATACGGTATTAAACTGAGAAGAATCGATACCGTACCGGTTGATGCTACAGTTTTTCCAAATCCATCCGGCTGTTGTCACCACCACACACGCTAGCCCAGGGGGCACTCCTCTGGCTCTTCCAGCTAAACCTCCTTCCCCCCAGCCTGCCCCCCACCTACAGGCCCTCTTTCCAAACAATTTACCCGGATAGGGGACGTATTAGATATTGTACTGATGTTTTTTTTGGTTCTTCTTTTAATTGCCTCCTGACCTGTGATAGGCAGAGCATGGACATGTCCCCTTAGCTGCAGTAGGAAAGACACTCCCCTGGCCAGAGCAAGCTCTTTTTCCTTTTCCGTGGTCGAAAAATCCATGAAATATATGGTCCCAAGATAGGGGACGTATACGATTTTAAACTGAGAAGAATCGATACCACACATGCCCCACTAGGGGAATTTGGGGTAATGGTGGGATTAGGCAGCCTCAGAGGCATCCATGCATGCTGCCCCTGCTGTTTCCTGTCCATTTCCGTGGTGTTTCCATCATTTTCTGAGGTTTCCAGGTTTTCACCCAGCCTTCCCTAGGCAGAGCCTTGGTCCCCTGCAAAAATGCTCGAGTCTCCCATTGACTTCAATGGGGTTCGTTATTCGAAACGAGCACCCGAGCATCGGGAAAAGTTCGACTCAAATAACGAGCACCCGAGCATTTTAGTGCTCGCTCATCTCTATCCAGCATCTACTCCGACACCTTCTGACCGAGATTCAAGGGATATAACCCGCTTCTTTGGCTCGTCGACTCAACTTACCGAGTCCACGGAGAGGGAAGAGCCCGCCATCATGGCGGAGGAGACGCGTGGCGAGGCCTCACTATCGCAAATCCAAGGACTGAACACCTTGGCTCATGGATTCCCCACTCTTCAGGAATCAACAACGGCGGGCTCACCGAGATCTTATGCGGCAGCTGTAAGTCCTAGCTCAATTGCCCCCTCCTCGCCTCCCCTTTCCAGACATGCGGCGACATCCACAGGCTCTTCACCCCAGCATGGCAGCTCCCCTGCCATGGCGTCGGGATCTGAGATATTGCAGGACCTGGGGATCCCAGATGGAGATTGGGACTGGAAACAACATTTGAAGGCCCTACCAACCAAAACTGAACTGAATGCCCTGTTCACGAGGTTGGAGTCCTCACATAAAAAAGACATGGCGGCCCTGCACCAAGATATTAAACATGTAGGCCAAAGAGTGGAAGAAATGGAAGAGATACAGGATCAAGTAATAACAGTTTTGGACTCTCACCTGAAGGCAATTAACGACAATAACCTGCAGATCCAGGACATTTTGACACACTTAGACGACATAGAAAACAGGAATAGGAGAAATAACCTCCGAATCAGAGGCCTTCCTGAAACAGTGGCTCCTCCAGATCTTGAACGCTGGGCTCATGATTTCTTTGGCAAAATGCTGCATAAAGACTCTAGCCAAGCTATTGAGATCGATCGTATTCATAGAGCCCTGGGCCCCAAGACCGGAGACCCTTCTCGTCCTCGCGATATAATTTGCAGAATCCATTTTTACAAGGATAAAGAGGCCATCCTTAAAGCGACTAGAGAAGCGGGAACCCTCCTTTTTGACAACAAAGAAATCCTTATCTTACCTGATCTTGCCAGACGTACCATGATGCTCCGCAAGGCGCTAAAACCTCTGCTGACAAAACTCAGAGACAATGGCATAGTTTATAGATGGGGATACCCTTTTCACCTCATAGCCAGAAAAGAGGGGAAATCAGCCTCCTTTAAGTCACTAGCCGACCTGCCAAAACTAAGGGAGACTTTTGACCTACCACCTATTGATCTTCCCGAGTGGCCATCACCACGCCATGTCCTCCTGGTTCCTCACCGCAACACATGGCAGAAACAACCGCCAAAACCTCAGAGGGCTCCCAGACGCTCACATGTTCTAGAGGACTGAGACCTCATCTAATGCAACTAATCTGAGCCCATATACAAGTCTCATATCCTCACTTTCTCTGTTGAGCTATCCTATTCCTTTCCCTAGGTTTCTTACCTATTCTGAGACTTGTGAACGGTCTCTACATAGTATAGGAAAGGACTAGATACCTGTCTCGAGAGAAGTTTTTCAACTCCATGTTAGAAAAATGTTAACTTGCCTTGCTGCATTTGCTGTTTATTATTACTCGTTGCAGCCGGAGACCAGTATGGCTGCTGTTTGCCCTTGACTTCTCCTTCCCCCGCTTAGGGATTTTGCACTTTGTGCTGTTTTGAGACCAAGGTCTTCTGTAGAAACCTACTGAGCTGGTTTCCTCAGCTGTTTTCCTTTCTTATACTGTTTTCTTTGCTTTGAATTCCATGTTATTACATTTTTGTACTTGTATTTGTCTACCCCCCCCCCCCGTGTCCACCCCTTAACCTAGTGTTTCTAATCTGATTATAGGAGATCTAGACACAGCAGATTTGCACACCATAATTTATCTACCATGATGGCGCCTTTATCCTTTTGCACTTTTAATGCTAGAGGCCTTAATCAGCCTGAAAAACGCAGTCAAATCCAATACCGATTCCATAAGAAGAGGGTAATGATTGTCGTTTCAAGAAACTCATTTTAAGGCTTCTTCTATCCCCAAATGTAGTAATAGATATTATACTCAGTGGTTTCATAGCCCCAACCCCACAAAAAAAGCTGGATGAGTCTCTATAGCTTTCCATAAAAACTTTCACCCCACAGTTCTGTCCTAAGAAGTAGACTCTAGAGGAAGATTTCACTTCCTTAAAATATCAGTGGAACATTGAGTGCAGCACATCGGCGCTCACAATTATTTATCATACATAGGGTATATAAAACCCCATGGCTCATGTATAAAATGGGCCTGCGTGCTGATTCCACCTGTCCGGGGTGTGCCGCCCCTGACACAGACTTAATACATATGTTCTGGTCCTGTGGAGAGTTGGGATCATTCTGGACTGCCGTATATAAGCAACTGGAGGAATGCTATTCTATTAATATACCACAAACGCCATTGGTGGGATTTTTGGGATATGTTGAGGAGCTTCCTACTACGGAAGCTAAGAAAGTTGCAATAGCTAGGTTATTATACGTAGCACGTAAATCCATTGCAAAATATTGGATACAACCAGACTCGCCCACTGTAACTGAATGGATTTAGATGGTAAATCACATGGTATCTATGGAGAGTGGTATTCATATTAAGAGGGGAACGATTAACAAGTTTAAACAACAATGGTTAGAGTGGTTGTCGGGTCCAGCTAGGCAATCTCAGAGACTGATAACTATATGGACGAATATGGTCCTTAAGGGGTTAGGAGGATAGGCTGCGAATGATTTGTGCTGGTAAACTGAGTCGTGTGCGATCACGCTGAGGGGGGTGGGGGGAAGGGAAGGGGGGTTGGGGGGTAATGCAATTAATAATAATCTGTATACTGAATGTGAATCATGGAGAATCTACAAAAGAGGAATATACATATATACATCAATCCAGCCTGCGAATACTAAACCTGACGATTCAGATGAGAACTAAGACATCGTAGACATGACAACTTTGAACTGATAATTATTGGACATTTACCTCACTTCTGATTGTGCCCCTGTGCTGTGCAGGGAATAACTTGGAATAACTTAAAGGAAAATGCAGGGGAAAAAAAATGCTGAGTGTCCAGTGGAGTCTACCATAGATGATGAATGGCTTATCAGCCCTGATCTGGGGAATCCAGTCAGAATGTAGTCATTGGGGGAGTCCTCTGGATACCTAAGCAGGCTGTGTACAAGAGGAGGAAGACACTTATTTACTTGTGTCTCCTTCTCCATCCCATGAACAAGAATGAACAGATATAGGATCTGCATTGATGATATAGGGTCTGTCCTGATCGATACACCTCAGATTAATGGATGGCCCATAGGCCCTGGTTTGAACTGAATATAGTCAATTGGGAAACTCTCTTTAGACTATTAGCAAATTGTATTCAAGAGGAGGAAACTGTTAAAGAAATTTAGTTAGTTGGTGAACACAATTGTGCTAGGGTTGTATATTTCATTATTAGGTGGTCTCCATCTTCTTATAGACATATCTCTTATATCTTATAATCTCTAAGCTCCATTAGATGTCACATATGCTTAAAAATAAAAATGACTCATAATCACTTGATATGTCTGTAGGAAAACAGGAACTTAGCAGAAGTTAATATACGCATATGGAATTTCCCAGATAGATGAAGTAATGTGTATCCCATTGGCTGCCATTATAACACTTTTGATTTGTTGTTCAATGTAAACTTGTATGATTGTGATTGGACATATTAAAATTGATGACAAAGGGGGGTGTGATTACACCATCATGTATTTCTAATAAAATTAGCTCCCTGGGTGTAACCAGGAGAGATCTGCATGATGCAATGAGACTGGACGTGCATTTCTTGTGCTGCGGCCGCACCCTCTTACCATGAAGGGGGAAATTTAACATAATTTGAACACCACAGACAACTGAGTATTAAGTCTAATTTGGGACTTATCCTAAATTACATTAACAGCAAGGTTATTGGATTATGGTCTTGAATAAGGAGCAACAATGTACTATTGTATGAATCTGCCTTTATTAGTGAATATGATATATTTTTGTGCAAAATTCCAGACTATGGATGTATACTGTGCTCAAAAGCTTTGTATTACTGCTTTGTTCTGTTTTGTTTTTACATAATTATAAAAAGCAATAAAAAGTTCTGATTTAAAAAAATATATACATCAGTGGATAACTCAATTTTTACCATTGCTAACGTATACTTTCCCAATCAGGGGCAACCATCATTTGGTTCCAGGATCCTGAGAAGTCTTGGCAGATTTGCAGATGGTTCTGCGATAATCTTAGGTGGAGATTTCAACATGGTGATGGACCCAACACTTGACTCCTCCACGGGTAAGTCCTCCATCTCTCCTGCTTCACTACGCGAGTTTAGGTTAGGCCTTACTGCACTTCGATTGAAAGATTTATGGAGGGTGCTGCATCCAGGTGTCAGGAATTATAGCCACTACTCCTCAGCTCACAACAGCTATGGGAGATTAGATCACCTTTTTATTTCTCAAAAGCTGACCCCTGTATCTCCATAGATAACTTGTTATGGTCTGACCATTCGCCCATATATGGCTTACTCTGCCCTAACCTACACCATCACGTGGAGATTAAATGACAACTTACTAAATGACTTTGTATGTTTGTCGGAGATACGTACAACCATTCAGGATTTTGTTAATAACCACCAAAATGACACTACAACAGCACCAATTAAATGGGAAGCCTTGAAGTGTGTCATCAGAGGGCTTTTCATATTGCACGGTGCCAGGCTTCAAAAAGAGAGATCGCAAAAGCTGGTTTCTCTCTTTGCAGAACTGGACCATAAAGAGTTGGCAAATAAAGCTTCTCAGACAGACCAACTAAAGGCGAAAATTTCCTCCATACGTCAACAAATCCTTAAAATACTAGACCAATAATCACTATGTATTAGAGACAAAATTAAGCAAGGATTCTACGAATACGGGGATAAATGTGGGAGGTGGCTAGCAAGAGCACTCCACCCACATATGCCTCCCTCACATGTAGCCACTATTAACACAGCCTCCGGAGGACCAGTGCACTCCCCATTAGAAATCTCCTCTGAGTTTCGCTCATATTATGCAGCCCTCTATGATCTTGGAGCGGACAACCAGAACAATAGGAGCCCATCCTCTGAGGAAATCCTTCAATATCTGAATAGTTTTGGCCCTAAAAGTATTTCTGGTTCTTCCTTGTTGGAAATGGAAGGAGACTTCTCTATGCCCAAGCTTCAGGCTATTATTAAGGATCTCAAAACAGGGAAAAGCCCAGGTCCAGATGGCCTAACAACACCAAAGCCCACCAAAGCCAGAGACAATACCCTGAAGACTATAGGATTGATATATAAAGCCTGTGTATACATAGAGACCAGGTGGGCTTTGTCCCGGGGAGGGAGGCCCGAGACAATACCCTGAAGACTATAGGATTGATATATAAAGCCTGTATTACGAAAACGCCGCTATGCCTACTTACAGTAGACGTGGAAAAAGCCTTTGACAGGGTGAACTGGCAATTCCTAAAGGAATCATTAAAGTGTGTAGGCCTGGGAGAGAAGATGATTGCTAGAATCCTTGCCTTATACTCTCGTCCAACAGCACAGGTGAGAGTCAATGGCTTACTATCTGAACCTTTTCCTATAAAAAATGGAACTCGTCAGGGGTTCCCCCTTTCCCCATTCTTATATATCCTTGTAATGGAATCACTGGCCAATGCTTTGAGAGCAAATCAGTCAATCAAGGGGATCCAAATAGGCAATTCAGAACACAAAATGTCTTTGTTTGCAGACGATCTCTTATTATACTTAACTTCACCTAGAATAGGCTTACCCTCGGTTCCTCAGGAATTTGCTCTTTTTAGCCGTCTCAGTAACTTTAAGGTAAACGTTCAGAAGTCAGAAATATTAAACATCACCTTTTCAAATAAGGAAGTAACACATCTTAAGGACTCATTCTCCTTCCAATGGGCCAATCAATCCATTAAGTATCTAGGAATACATTTATCCGCCAATCCCTCCCATTTATTCAATCTCAATTACAAGCCCTTAATACGATCCATTGAGTCCAGCCTACAGAGGTGGTCCCACCTTCAGGTTTCCTGGTTCGGGAAAATAAATGCACTTAAGATGGATATTTTGCACGCCTCCTATATTTATTTCAGACAATTCCATGTGAGATTCCATACATATTCTTCACTCGCCTTAAGGGATTAGCTTCTAGGTTTATATGGAGTAATCATCGAGCTCGGATAAGTTATAGTTTACTAACCCGACCGAAAAAGTTGGGAGGAGTGGGTCTTCCAAACTTTCTCACGTATTATAGAGCGACAGTTGCAAACTGTGTTCTGGACTTACTCCATAACAAACGCACAAAATTGTGGGTGGAGCTGGAACATGCCCAAGCCCCACACCTAGTTCAGGCTGTTTTGGATAACATCAACACAGGTGCCTAGTCTCCAAATCTTGCCACTTTGGGCCTACCTGGTAAAAGCAGAATTAAAATTTGCACCCAAACTTAACTTGGTCACAACGCCAGGTACACTCACAGTCTTAACTGACCATATATCCCTACCTCCTGTGGCCGACTCAACACCTGAACACGCAATCTCTCTTATATATGGTCTGCTTAATACTGGAGAGATGGGGGACGGAGCCCTCAACACCCCACCAAATGCTCCTAACTACATTGTAGCATGGGAGAAAGACCTTGGTAAATCTCTAACAGCAGATCAGTGGAACAGAGCTCTGTTATTCACTCATACTGCCTCGGTATCTTGCAGGCTACAAGAACTTAACTATAAAATACTATCGCAATGGTATAGGACCCCGGTGAAGCTCCATCAATTTTACCCATCAGTTCCAGACTCTTGCTGGAGTTGCTCAAGAGCAGTGGGAAGCATGTTACATATCTGGTGGGAATGCCAGGGGGTAGCCCCCCTTTGGAAAGATATTCTCTCTCTATATAATACTCTTTACCGGAGTAACATACCTGCGTCTCCCACAGTAGCCTTATTATCGATCTTCCCAGGAAGAATCACACGTAAAGAAGGGAGTTTTCAGACTCTTCATACTAGCTATGAGACAAATTATACCCCGCAAGTGGAGATCCTCTGAATCCCTCCAAGGGATAACCTGGACTTCAGCTCTTGACATCCTTATACATATTGAAGAACTCAGAGCTACTGATCAAGATAAACTGCTTCTCCACCTTCAGACTATGGAACCTTGGCACCAATTCCGCAGCTCAACGCAGTTCTCCGACTGGCTCCATAATGGTACAATATCCTCATAAGTGCCTTGATAGATCCCCTCTCACACTATTCGCTTCTCCTTAGCTTCCCTTCCTTGTGTCTTCTGTCTTCCCACCCTTGTCATGTCTTTATTAATTAATGTTTGGTTCACATAAAGCCTTCATAGGTTTTATCTGCGAGTTTATTATGTTATAGTGACACAGTCCTTTTTACTGGCTTGCTAGATTCAATATGTCAACCTAGGAAATGTCTCCTATTTACCCTTGACAAGCAACTAAGACTTGGTTTCATGTTAACCATGCTGACACGTGTTTCTTTATTGTAATTGACTTTATTGTTTTGTCAATATATTTCTTGTTAAAGGGACTATTAATTACTAATATTTTGTGGAATATTAATAATTAATATTCATAAATAGACGTAACGGCTGACGCTAGCTCCGCCTATTTATTTCCCACACAATTCTATTCCCTTCACGCTACAACTACCTTATACTGTAACGACGGCTATGAAAACCATGTAAACTGTATTTTAAACAATAAAAGGCTTTATTATATAAAACAATGTCTACTGTCTGATTAATAGGACTATATCTATATATATTTATATCAACGTATATAAATATATATACATATATATCCGCACCACAATACAATATTATACACTGACTACACTACACACTCCCACTAGCAATTCCACCCACAATAACTAGATAATACACACGCTCACAATATAGCAGCCCACCCTCACCTATACTATACTGTCCCTGGAATGTAAAGGGTTTAAATAACAGTAGGGGATAAATGAGGGATATTGCAAGGGTTAGCCCAGGTTCCACAGGGCAGGGGTGAGCAGGGGTTAACTGGTAGGGGTACCACAGGTTCCACAGGGCAGGGGTGCAGGGAGCAAGGGTTGGCGATCAGGGGGCAGCAGCACACAAGGGGTGCTGGGAGGTCAGGGGTTCAGCAGGGGTTGGTTATGGCAAGGCAGGGGTACAGGGGCACTGCAGAGCAGGGCACTCCAGAGGTTGCAGGGAAACTGGGGGTAATGCAGGGGATATCAATAACAATATTGCAGGGGCACCAGGGGTTAAATCAAGGGCTATGGTAGGGTGATTGCAGGGCAGGGGTTACTGGCTGGGCAGGGCAATACAAAGGGGTTCAGGGCAGTCAGGGGTTGATACAGGAAGAGGTGACAAGGGGTTAAATCATTGGTGGTTCAGGGGGGGTACTTAGCCAGTCCTTGAGGATGGTAATGCTCGTCTCCAGGGGGTTGCTCGTCGTCCAGGGGATGATTCTCTCTTGCAGGTGGGGAGGCACGGCTCAACTGATGAGCACAGGGCGATCGGGGTTTTTAAACCCGATCGCCCGCGCTCCCGTGTTCCCGCGCTGCCGGTGTGCGCGCTTGCGAGTGCACGCCGGCAGCCCTGTGTACGAGCGCCGGCGCGGTGCTATGAAGTCACCGCGCCGGCGCGCGCTGTTTCCCGGGCGGAGGATCTCTTTGATCCTCCGCCTGGGGAGCGCTTTGTATCTCCGGCGCTTGTAATTACAAGCGCCGGAGGTACGCGCCGGACAGAGACAGGGAAACCTATTGTTTCCCTGTCCTGTTAATTGCCCCCAGCAGCGCTGAGGGTAATTAACAGAAGGGACAGAAGATCATATCGATCTTCTGTCCCTTTGAAGTACCTGGGACTGGACTAATTAGTCCAGTCCCATGTCTCCAGCGATCCCCAGCAGATGGCCATTGTCCATCTGCTGGAGGCTATGGGGGGGGGCACCCTGGCTATGACATGTATATAGATACATGTACATAACTGGGGATCATGTACATGCATCTATATACTTCTGGAGGACATTAGGGGTATATATATAAGGGGGACATGTGTATGGGGCCTAAACAGGGGGACCTTTATATACACATAGATGTATATATATAAATCGGGGGCATATATACATACATCTATATGTATTAGGCACATTGGGACTGAAGGGGCATGAATGGGGGCACATAAAGGGGACTGTGGGGCCATCTGAGGCCCAAACATGCATATGGGGCCAGAGACCCCAATGTGGGGTCATATATATATACATATATACATACATGCATGCCTGATTAAAGGGGCATGCATGCATATACATATATATACATACACTATAGGGCCAACACTTCCTTCTACAATCCCCCTGTTGTCGAGAACACGACAAATTTTTGGGGGTAGTGTTGGGATGTATTTGCCTCCTCAACCCCACTTACATTGGATAACAGTTCAGGATGGACTGAAGAATAAACCCATCCTTAGATACCTAGACATCACCCCTCGGGGCTGTGACCTCTTTCCTGCCCTTCACCGTAACCCAACGTCTCCGTCCACGGGCTATACCATCCTTGTCTTGTCTTTCTTTGTCTTTGTTTTTTTGAGTATCAGCTTCTCCCATTTTCAACTTTTGACTTCTGGGATGGCTTCATTCTCATTTTCTGGTGGTGTCGGTCTTCAGCTGCTCCCACTGTATTCTGGGTCGGCTTATCTCTCATTTTCTTGTGGCGTCGGTGTTCAGCTGCTCCCATTGTATTCTGGGACGGCTTATCTCTCATATTCTTGTGGCGTTGGTCTTCAGCTGCTCCCAGTGTATTCTGGGACGGCTTCACCTTTGATTGCCTGGGTCGATCCATGTAGCCCCTTTGGCTTTTTGGGGTATGGTCGACCGGGGAATGGAGTAACAGGACGCGACTTTTCTTCCGACAATTCTTTCACCTTGATTGAAGAGTCTGTCGTAGAGGAGGTTCTCCCATGGACAGATTCGTAGGTCTTTACCAGGCAGGTCAGAATTTCTAGAATATGAGGTGATGTCATAGTATCTAAATTGTAACTGCGGGAAGAACACCGCATCAACTATCATTCAATCCATCCCTTACGAACGTCATCACCAGAGTTGAAGTGACAAATACTTTCAGGAAGTAAGGGGAACTATCCCTACAGTGCCCTAATCTAATCCCACATTCATACCAATTTTCCCAACTCTCCCCCCCACCCAACACACCCAAATCAACATTAAACAATAATATACAAATAAATGTTCGTTTACGGTTCTTGGGCTTTCCAGGTGTTAAACCCTGAACCTTCTCCATCTCTGTCTTTCATGTGTCTCTGCTTGGTTCTCCTGTAACTGGTTGGCCAGCCTTGTCACCCTCCGGTAAATAAAACACAGTCCAAGATACATGGCGATGACCAGAACCAGCAGAATAATCACAGGGTGTATTAACAAATTGAAGAAGGAGGTCGCTTTCGGGCTGTACCCGAACAGGCTCTCCCACCATGACACTTTTGAGTCTTTGTCCAGAGCCTGGGAGATCCCTGTTATTTTAGTCCGATCGTGCTCCAGCTGGATTGTGGCTCGGTGCTCAGCCTCTTGAAGACTTCTGATAATTCGGTCTTCTTCACCGAAGTCTAACAAGAGCCACTTGAGTTCTCTGCCAAAGCCAAGTGGGATCCTCTGGAGCCTCACGGGAGTATCGGGGCGGATATCGAGTCTTCTCTCTGGCGTCATCGGGGTCCTTCCCTGTTGTTCTGCGACATCGATTCCTAATACGGGATTAAGGGTACAATACGCTCCTGGGAGGATTTCCCCTCTTTCGGTGCAGTTAAGTCCATAGATAGAATAGGTAGTATTGAGCCCTTGATACCAACACCAATACCCTTGACCCATGTATCTTAGGCGGAATGAGGGTATTGGGTTGACCTTCATCTCACAGGACCCCTCGGAGTCCCAACACTGGTGTCTAAGCACCCGATCCTGAATGCCCTGACAGAGGATAGCATCCTCTTTCTTCCAACATCCCTCTGTATCAAACAGATAAGGATGGCCGCCCTCATAAGTTAGGATGTCCGAGGTGAGCTGTGGATGAAGTACCGTCTTGTTGTTCATTACTACCCCTAGATTGATGGCACCATAACCTTGTTTGATCTCTCCTGATACGGGTGCCAAAGATGATGCAGTGCAGGTGAGGTTCTGGCATCCATGCCATTGAATCACCCACCAGTTAGTATGATTGGCTGCAAAAGGGGATATCAGGGAACTTACCCTTTGCTGGAGGTTAAATGGAAAGTGTCCCCCGTGTAAAGAGGACACAACATGTTTCAGATTGTCTGAGAGTTACCCTTGGACTTGCGTACATGCCAGGGCAAGCTGAGCTCTGTCTTGCTCTTCTAACAGACCCACAACAAGCCTTCTAAACTTCTCTCGCAGAGCAGAAGATAGAGAGGTTGTGGCGTTGATGTGCGCGTGCTGTAAACCCTCTAAGACATGGTTTACGTCAAGCTGGGTCTTAAATCCTTCTCCGGCATGTCGCGCAACGTCCCCGAGCTTACTCCTCAGAACCTCCATATCCATGGTGTTCAGGGCACCTACTCCTAATGCACCTCCACCCAATCCCATGGAGATCAGATCTCTCCTCCCCTGAATTTCCTGTGTCGGGAAATCCTCTTTTCTCACCTCTTGCCCCGCCTCTATCCAACCTCTCATCATGTCAACTTGGTTCCTCACAAACTTCCTCACACCTGTGATCCCAGTGGTCCACCCGGAAGTCATCTACGGAAATTCGCCAAGTATATAGGACGAATTTTGTCCCCGTGATGATCTTCCATGGGGATGACAGCTGAGGAGCTATGGGGTCTGCCAAGTGATGGATAGAGACGTTGCAAGAGGTCCCGATGTGGTTGACGGGTTGAAGATGTTCTACTTCGTACGGGACCTTGACCACTGTAACACATACTTGGCCTCTGCCCCTGAACTGATACCACTGGTCACTGTCTCCTGTCTGTAACGCTAGGTTCCCAATAGGTTTGCGAACTGGACAGATAGACCCACTGTGTAAAGGACCAGCACCCTTCATCTACCGCCTCACAAAAAGGCCATTCAAACGGACCATCTATATTGATGTTAAAGTTAATGTCCCTGCCTCTGGGGTCTTTCCAATCGGAAGACACGTACCTACCTCGGTATTCCTCTGTCATAGGGGTGCCATCCATCCATACCTTGATACTGGGGGTATCCACCCCATTGCATACTATGTCCATGTCCAGGGATTAGTATCCGACATAACCATCTGTTGTATCCGTTCCCAGTGGGGGCATAGGTGACGAAATATGCCCGTCACCTCCGGTACACAAGTCGCTCCTATGATCTTGATCATGAAAGACCTTGGATGGGACCCCCTTACCAGAGTATACCTTGGATCCTTGGCATCGGTCCGTACCTTTAAAACTGTTGCTCGAACAGCCCTCAGTTTACCGGACCGCTCTGATCATTCCACAAGGCCTGACCAGAGGTGCTGCAGTTTAACCTTAACATCATTACACTGGTACGTAGATAGTCCGTGGACACATGTCCTTGGACGTACTTGGATTCCCTGGTGATGATCATCTGAGAATCCTCAGCATGTAATAATCTTTTGGGTGCCTTTTACAGGTTGGGCCTATCAAAGTACGTCCTCATCCTCAAACCGCCTTGGCCATCCTTCTTTGGGAAGTAGCCTTTGAGGATGTAACCATCCGCTGTCTCTGCCCAGTGACATCGTCAGGAC